>CM051032.1:31808542-31981042 GCA_027627225.1 Congeria kusceri | reverse complement strand
GGAATGGCGGACGGACGGACTGACTCACAGACAAACACACTACTTTTACTACTTATAATACAACAGCAGCAGCAACAGCAACACCAAAACTACAAACATGCATTCGCAAGACTGTGTTTCTGACGACGCTGAAGGTGCTGCTGCCGATGATGATGCTGCTGCTGACGACGACAATGTTGACAATGATGATGATGCTCGTCATCTTTTAGATATGAGCTATATACCGCGATATGCAGCATCTTGACGTATACAGCTTACGGTGACCTGTATTCGGTGTACGCTGTATACGGTTTTATAGTCAACGTATAAAGCTCAGGCGTTATATACTGTGTGAGCCCTATACAGTCTAATAATCTCCGTATCGACAAGACAAAACTACGATTTATAATATCGATTCGTCTTGTCGTACTCTGGCGTTACATTAGCTTGTCCTCCAAATTTAGCGACGATGATTTGCAGTTTACATTTTGTCGAAAAACTCTACAATATCGCGACTACATATATGCCCGAAATAAAGGAGCGCATCAGAGTCAGTCCATCCCCTCCACCCCCAACAACACCACCATTAGAATCTGGGGGTAGGGAGGAGTAAATTATATTGGAGACACAATTGCCAACATTTTTAATTAACAATTGCAACATTACAAATTGCGTTTAATATATGACTTTTTGTTGTTTTTGGTGGTAATGTTATTGTTGTGTGTGAGTGTGTGTGTGTGTGTGTTTTAGTTGTTGCTGACTATATTTCCCTGCCCAATCTACCAAAAAGATACTGCAAAAAGTTAATATTCAGTCGTTACATGCAAAATTACTTTTATATGACCTAAATGTATCCTCTTCATGAATTGTAATTGACAACAATCGATGAACGAACGTTTCTGTTATTGACGAAGACAATATTGTATACTCCTTCTAATGTAAGAGCGTCGCTGTACGGTAAGGACCAGAGGTTGCCTCCCTGACTCATTCCTTTTTGTCATGTTCAACGCTGATATTGATCTTTTCAACGCGTGTCGTTCTTTTGGTTTCAAGTCTAGACGTGATGCATTTCTGTAAAAAACAACACACAATAGTTAATTAAACGTATTATTTTATTTAACGTTACATTGTTATGACTGATTTTCTTTCGTTTTGTTTATATTCGCAAAAGCATATGCGTTTTTTATCAACTTAATGCCATATTTTATATTTTTACATTTCGGCTATTAGCCAAATTTCATATATTCTTCCTAAAGGGCCAATTACTTCAATCTAATTGAAGTTAGCCATCAATCATTGCGGTTACTGTTGTTCTCTAAGCTTTTATTAGCAAACCAGCATAAATAGCAAACAGCAAAGATTACGTCCGTTACTTTTAAAAGTGTTATCTTAATATTTTATGTATGTGCTTTTTGTATATCTTTATATTAAACAAATGCATTGTATAAGATGGCGCCTAAATGAAATTTTTTTATATATTAATATTAACCAAATAAAGTTTATTCGTTGGTCCTCAAATCAGATTGCAGCTTAACCTTTTGTTCATTTGGATGAAGAGCTTAATCGGCTGACACGTGAGATTAGTGTTAGAGAGTTTATGGGTATATGTATAATTCTACTTAAAGGGACAGTATGTATTTTAATAAATAAAGTGTAAATTAATTATAATAATCGACATACCAAACGTTAGGCGACTCGACTTTGTTTACATTTGCACACAGTCAATACAAATTGTTTTAGTATACTTAAGTCACATGTGTGTATTAGTTTGTATTTGTACACTCAGTAATTTTTTTTTTATCTACATGCTCTAATTAGTTTACGTTAATTTCGTTATTTTAAAATGAATTTGAAGGAAAACATCACTTTCATCACTTTAACAAAACATTAAGTTAAATTAAACCGTTCATTTGTCTTAAAGCCAACAGTTCATGTTTTAGAAATAATCGGATTTATTATGACATACTAATGTTTTCTTATAATCTCGTGCGTTCAAATTACGGTTAAGGCTACCTTAAACTGACCTCATGATCAACAGTAAATGCCTTAATCCTCCTATACTTTCAATAATACGCTTGTGTACAATATTTGAAGCGGACGTTTTAGTTCTTTAAAGCGTCTAGCACTATGGCTAAATGATACGTTTTAGATGTATAGTTACGATTAAAGTAACGTTGCCATTCGATATCGTAATCAAAAAGCTATTTTAAATAGAACTCCCCGAGTCGGATGTGTCGCCTGACGGGACTTAACTCAAGTACGATATGAGCAATTATGCCGAAAATTGAATTTAACCTTCCTTGTATACCTACTAACACTTCCCTAAAGTTGTATAATGATTGCACAAAACATTCCTAAGTTATTGTCTACAAAAACTGAAGGGGACGCCGACGTTTTTACATCAAAGTTATATGTACTCATACATGTATGACTGTTTACGATATACAATCATAATTGTTTTTACTCTTATTCGCTAATTGCTGTACATTCATTTGGTAATTTTCTTACGATTTTGAAGGACAATGTACCTTAAATTGGCTTATCGACGATATTTCCCATAAATATAGACACATATTAAAACAAGACATTTTCCCATTTTTCTCGAAGACATTTTTCTAGTAGCAGTACTATATTGATCGAATGAAAAAAATAAAAGCCAACTTTTTTTTTCGGGGGATCCACGGTTCTATTAGGATTCGAACTCGCGCCTAAAAACTCGCAAACATCAACGAAAACTTTCTTTCGTTACACAACATTTATCAATGTAGCGCATGCGCGTAAGGGTACTCCATGAACAATTCATTCATCGTAGTTTCTGCTACTGCTAACTCTCCCGCGCCCGCGAAAGTGTCACCGATGCCCACTGTTAACATAATTATTAAAATTATATAATTATAATTGTCAACTGATCACAGAAACAAGGCCATCGTATTAAGAATGCTTCCATTTTTATTCTCTGTAAATGAACTTTATTTTTTAAATTATGATACTGATTTACCGTCAATACACCCCTTCAAACTTTTACCTGGAGGCCAACGCTCATGAAATATGGCCGCGTTTCCCCGTCGTTCATCAGAGAGTCTTCACAGAAACAAATAAAGATTGTGTCAATCGCCATCTGAAAACATATCACAGAACATTTTGCAGTTTTTTTGTGATTCTTGCAATGCGAAATATGTTACATGCATTGCAATACAATTTGAATCATCCGTATTAAATCACCCCGAAACACCTTTCTTCAGACCTTACCTCATATACAGACATAAAGCAGCTGGCAATGAAGTAGGCGAACACTGCAGTAAGTAACACTGGGAGCCAGACAAAGTTGATGTTCTTGCGTACCTTAAATATAAAATTGTCTAATAATACATTTGCGTACTGTATTTTTGTAAACAACCGTTTAATACATACGTTTTGTATATGTTGAAATATCACTCGAAAAAGTTCCTTGTTGTGTAGATTGATTGTTGAGAATCTGTGGAAACACTCGAAGAACACTAATGAGTTATCACGAAATTTACCGACCAATCCAAAAATTGATCAACGCGTAATTGCTAAGAAATGTGGTTTACGTATATCTGTTGTTTTTTTTCCTGTTTTAATGGACAGAAAATATTCGTGTCAATTCATGGTTTAAATGTGTATTAAACGACAACCTAAGAAATATTTACCGAAATAAACCCAATCCCAGCAACGGTCACTATGGCAACGGTAGCAAGTTTCCCTAGAAACAATACAAAGTCCCCGACAGAGTTAATGGCGGCCACTCGCAGAGCGTTGTCCAAGATGACGTGGAACGCTTGACGTGCCGCTTTACAAAACCCGTAGCCGTGTATCGCTATAATGTAATGTGACCTAAGTTTACATGACACGTTGATGACCAAACATCTTTCTGACAACTGTCATATAAGTAATAAGTTATAACAATACAAACAGTCCGCCACCGATTTGCATTGTACTTGTATATGATAATAAGGCATGCATTCAACAAGGAGCCAAATGGCCCATGCTTAGCCATGAAAACCATGGAATAAATCATCATTGCTGACGTCTTAGCATATACAGTTTAAATTGGGCTTTGTTTACTCAAGTTTTATATAGAAAAAACACAATACTAACATATATTTTTTAATGATTAACATGTCTTGTTCTCCGCTGATTTGGGAAATGTTTTGTAATCATTAAAAACAATATTCTCGTAGCATACTGCCGTTTTATAGCGAATCGCTAAAACATGTCATGAAGATATATTTAAATTATGTTATAGTTTAATTATTTCTAATGTGATTACCGATTTCTATATAGGCGTTGTTGCTCAAGAATTTCAGAAACTGCTCGAAGCACCAGAGACAGCATTTCAGACACTTCAACAGGAACAGAGCCACCGGGTGCGTCTTTGCTCGTAGCCTGTAAATGTTTTGAGTCGTAAATAACAACAATAATACATTAGCTATGGTATCTTGTAAAAATGTAGACATTATCGACATTCGACAACGTTAACAAGTATATATCAGAGAAAGAGTGAAGTAATAAAAGACTGACAAAAGTAGTATCAACAATGTCGTAATTATGGCACAGGAATAAATCAGTAGTAAACTACAGCAAATATGAAGTACAGAGGAATGATGCCTTAAACGCCGCACGAAAGGTGAAAATGGCCAAATTATGAATGAAAAAATAAACAAGACATAATATAACCTGACAAAATTGCCTCAGTATGCCACAAGCTTATATATACCATAGGTCGGGAAACATTGGGGTTGTTGGATACTGTTTCATATAATAACACTGATCCTCCAAGTAAACTTTTTATAAACATTAGTTTTATTTAATAGCAGATCATCGTGGCGACGCGAATAAAATCCGAAAATTCACCGTTTATTTTCGGCTATGTACACGCTATTCTAAATGAAACACGAGGAATCTTGGTAAGCTTAGTCGTGTTGAAAATGTAAACAATAAACTGGAATTAAAATTAGTCTAACACCACTTATTTTAAGGAAATGCGTTATATTTTTTCTACCATAATGCATTATTTTATGTCTTAAGTCTACAATAAACTCCTACAAACTATCTTAATTTGCAACACCTTGCATGTGCCTTTAATGTGATTGCTCTAGAATTCACCAGTTCTCAATTAACGTTCTACTAATTTCTATAACTCACTAAGTCTTCTAAGTGGAGGTTTACCGACCATTTGAGTTTTATTTCTAACGCTCACCTATTTTCAATGAACGAAAGCACCATACGGAAGACGACCACAAAGGTAATGACCAAAGATCCAAACGCTAGCGATCCAATATAATACCTTTAAAGAAAATATAATTGAGGCGTTTCGTGGGAAACCCTGGGTTAAAGCATGTGCGTGAAGTGTCGTCAGGTATCAGCCTGTGCAGTCCGCTAATCCAGGACTGCACTTTCCGCTTTTATGGAATTTTCTGTTTCAAGAAAGTCTCTTCTAAACATAAATCCACCGAAGGCGGATCCGGGACGACACTTAAAGCACATGCATTTATGCCCGATTTTCCCACGACACGCCTCAGGAATAAGCATTATTATTGTATAAATTGATGCACACTAGGAGGAAGATGTTTGGGTGAAACTCCAAGATGTCAAAACACTTTACATAAATACAAACTCTTCATTTATTATGTCCACTATTTTCTCATCAGTTCATAAAATGCCGCATTTTTGATAGTGATGATCAATGAGACCTCTTTTTCATTTGGTACAGTCTCGGGCATGATTTGAATGCAACAGGAAAAGATCATACGATTATTCCTAAAGGCAATCAACTAGCAATGGGTCTATCCGGGACATTGGATCCATGTTGGTTTCATTAAACGTGCATCGTGGCACTTCAAAGACTAAATATATCTGCTTACTATATATTATGTTGTAATAAAACTGTCTTCTCACGAATATCCTAATATCCTACCGTATAACGTTGCCTATGGATCGCAATACTGGAAAACCGATTTGACTTTTATTCCTGAAAAAATAATCAACTTCAAAATACAGAAAAAAAACATGACTGACATGTTGATTGGTTTGTAATCAAGGCAAAGACATTTATTAAATATATTTTGTCATTAGTATGTAATTACTGTACATAATGACAGTTCTTCAACTCCAACAAGTATCAACGAGATCACATACCTCGTGAAATACCAGATGGATACAGCCCCGGCTATGGTTAAATTATGGCAAGCAATGATGAACTGGGTCACCCAGACGATGCCAAAAATGTGGTACCACTTCAAGATCTGAAACACGAGAACAGATTAATAAAATTATTTGCAATAGCTTTGCTTGAGTTTAAATCAATCTGACTGTGATGACATGCAAGAAAAAGCATGTTTTACTTACTCTTTAAGACGCTTGTTCAACTGTACACAATAATATACTAGCTTTGCTTGAGTTTAAATCAATCTGACTGTGATGACATGCAATAGAAAGCATGTTTTACTTAATCTTTCAGACGCTTGTTCAACTGTACACAACAATATACTAGTCAATCTGAGTTTACAATAGTCAGGAAAGCAAAATCAGGCAAAGGTGTTCCTTTTCCATTTATAGATATATTTAAAATGTCTTTTTGTTTTTGGTTTAAAACTGAAACCGAGTATTTGTTGAGATAAAGCAACAACATACAATGCAGTTATAAATGCATCGCAATAAAAACTACTCTTACACTTATTTTGAATATCATGTACTCACCTTTAGTATTTCATCAGCTTTCATATCAACAAAGCCGGTGTTTTTGTCAACGGTTGGTGAACCTTACATCAGGAAAATATGTATTTAATCGCAAGTTTTTATATAAATGCTATAACATTTCACTTTGCAAGTAAGGTGTTAGCAAAGTGATAAACATTGCAGCCCATTTCTCGTTCATGAAATATTTCTGACATTTTCAAGTATATTGAGAAGTCATTGGCAATTCTGGTAACTGCCAACGAGACTATAGACTAAGTATTCGTACATTGCATCATGGATGCCTCACTCGTTATTGCCATGTCTGACTGCATGCCAGTAATGTCATCCAATGTTACTTTAAATTAATAAAAGATCAATTGATACAATTTAATTAATGCCTGTAATTAAACATAATGAAAATATAAGCCTGCATTCTTATCTTTGTACTATTTTGATCACTCACCGGCTGTTTCAATACACAGGAATATATAAACCATTCCTCCAAAAGATGCCGCAAGAAACATCAAAGTCTGAAAATGATACATCATAATATGTAGCCACAAAATACATATGTAGCTGGAATAGATTGCTGCTGCAGCGAACCCACGTACGAGCAAATATCTAAATGAGACCGGGATGCGTCGCTTTGAAAACACCATGTCCTAGGCAAACAACTATATATATTACAAGCCGTCTTGTGTTGAATACTAGAAAACAAAAGTAGGCGCATTCGTTTTAACAAATTGTAATTATGTGCGTTAGAAATAAAAGTGATGGTGCACACGATATAATTGGATTGGTTATAAACATAAATGTTTTGTAAAACCTCGGTCGGAAGCTAATATTACTCACGAAGACTAGATATATCGGCAAAATTTCAGTCGGAAATAAATGTTTATTTCAAGGAATCTAATTGTTACCCACTATGAATGGATAAACCAGCCAAATGTAGGTCGAAATCTAATGTTACCCACGAAGAATGAATATATCAGCCAAATTTAGGTCGAAATATTACGTTTCCCACGATGAATGGATAAACCAGGCGAATGTAGGTCGAAATCTAATGTCAATCACAATGAATTAATTTATCAGCCAAATGAAGGTCAAAATCTAAAGTTACCCACGATAAATGGATAAACCAGCCAAATGTAGGTCGAACTCTAATGTTACCCACGATAAATGGATGAACCAGCAAACGTACGTCGGAAACTTATGTCACACACGATGAATGAATTTATCAGCCAAATGTAGCTCAATAGCTGGTGTTATTCACGATAAATGGATATACGAGTATATAAGTCAAATGTAGGTCGAACGGTAATGTAACTCACGATAATTGGATATACCAACCAAATGTAGGTCGGAAGCTTATGGTACCAACGATGAATGGGTATATCAGCCAAATGTATAGGTCAGAATCCAATGTTACTAGCAATGTATGGATGTACCAGCCAAATGTAGGTCGGAATCTAATGTCACTCATGACGTATGAATTTATCAGTCAAATGTAGGGCGAAAGCTAATTTTACTCACGATAAATGAATATGCTAGTCAAATGTAGGTCGAAATCTAATGTCTCTTATGATAAATGAATATATCTGCCAAATGTAGGTCGAAAGTTAACGTAACTCACGATAAATGGATATACCAGCCAAATGTAGTTCGGAAGCTTATGTCACTGACGATGAAAGGATGTATCAGCCAAATGTGGGTCGAAAGCCGATGTCTCTCGCGATTAATGATTTATGAATATTCCAGCCAAATTTAGACCAAAAGCTAATTATACTCACAATGAAAGGATATACAAGCAGACTGGGCATGCACCTGGTGGCGTTTCCAGCCTGGCGGAAAAGCTCCACCACCTGAAATTGTAAACAAGTCAACATGACCGGTATTCATGAAGCCCATTAGGAAATGTTTGAGTGCATGTCTACCTAAGTGAAAATGTCAGACCAAATTTTATATGACCAATGCAATTATTTAAGCTCATTAAAGTTCAATTAGGAAGCACATATTTATTTCTTAAAAATGCGTACAGTAAGGCTAATTTAATGCAAACCTAATGAATGTGCCATATGTGTCTGTAGTTTTTATACACCTGGTACGTACCAGCTTTATATGTTTGCGAACGGCCAACAGGACAAGCATGACAATGACCTGCATATAAACAAAAATGAATTGATGTAAGTAAAATTTCGGTGTGCTTAATTCGTTGGACATTATCATGCCAGTATTTTTTAATATAATAAATATTGAGAATAACCTGTGTTCAGAGATGCGTATTAAAAGAGAAATATAAAACTAAAATAATACTTCGCTGCGCAGCGAACCATTATATACATGTATACACAGCTTCTAAACGAGTCAGATCAAATGATGACGCATGCGCAATCCTTATTATCTCATTTAAAACCGAATGTAGGACTCCGTTGCTTTAGGATAAACGGGTACGTACTACAGAAAATACATATTTGCATTTTTCGATAAGAGAAATAGTTTGTGTCGATGTTGACGTTCATTTATGTAATATCAAACCTAATTTTTTTTGTTAGTGGGAAACGAAACAGACATGAAATAAATATATACAAATCAGACAGTCCCTATTTAAAATAATACGGGATCAAGACGGTAGTACGGAATCACACAAGCATACTATTTAGTAAACAGTTATATTACCAGCCTTCCCAGAAATGTCATGCAAATATGTTTACAATATTTTGCAAAAAGTCGGCAAAAACGTAGCCTTGGCGAAGGTACTTTATATCTTCTTAAAAACTTTAATGAAGATTGAAGTTAAAGACTCGGTGTACAGTCATTGTTTGGTTGTACATGTGTTTCATTAAATTGAAGATTGTCTAGACAGTTACGGTTGTGGAACTGTATACAATTTCAGACTCTTCACAGTGATATGCACTGTGACATTTTAGTGCTTAGAAACAGAGGTGACCACTGTCAGGAATTGAAATGCATATAGGTCAACTAACAGATTATTGATATCTAATATCAAACTATAGTTGTGACAAATTCTAACTGTAGAAGCCACTTAACAAACCGTTATTCCTGTTACTGAACATGCACCTATCAACCAGTCCCTAACCCTTCGATCAATGTCTGGGGTTCGATCCATGGGTTCAGTAGCGTCTCTTGCTACTTTAGCATTATAGTAGTGGTACCTGCAAAAAGGGTACGAAATCACGGTCAAATAACGTGTAAAAATAACGTGTAAACCGTGATCGTTTTTTTCGCGTCCCAAAGTTATGTTTTAGAGGTAGAAAAACACTTGCATATTTCGGCAAGTGATCTCTAAACTTCACTGTTTTGGATATGATGATTACCGACGAGAAAGATGATGATTATGATGAAGACAAACATTAAGAACAGTTAGTGGAGAATGATCACTGAAATGACAATAATAAGTAGTGATTGCTGTTATTTACAGTTGATTTGTTCTTGTTGTCGTTTTCTGCTTCTGTTGTCGTTTTTTCTATTTTCTATTTTACTTTAATATTTTACTACACTATATAATTATATTAAACTATTAGGTTGATGAAAGGTTACATGCGCAATGACATGCGTGTTATATGCGTCGATGTTGATATTGCTCAAAAGTCCATTCAAACACGTACTTTCAGTGAAAGGACTACTGGGACAAATGTTAAGCCTAGTCTTACCAGCACATGCCAATGGCCCCCAGTCCCCCTATCACCATGACAACCACCATCAACCAGATGATTATCGACGCCATAAACTGTAGAAGCAGCGTCAGCACCAACGCAACCGCTGAAATAATCAAACCGTTGATAGTGTAGAAAGACTGTTGGCCAGAAAAGTAAAGAAACCAAAATCAAGGAAAATAAAGTGCAAACAGTTCTAACAGAAAGGACACATTTGTTTAAAATATATTAAATGTATGCGATGCCATTTTGACACAAGACAAATCGAACTACTAATTGTTATACTCCCTACTTTCAACAATGAATGCAAACTACTAAATGCAAACGCAATGATACGTATAACAGTCAACGTGTCGACTAATCCTGACCAGGCCGAAATAGCCGATGCAACGTATATGTATAAACTTGGGGGTATCGATTGTTAATGCTTCGTAGCCTGCAAAGTAAAACGTAGGTCACGCGATTCAATCTCTCGAAATCGCCCTACGACCGTTGGGTACCGCCAACAGTCTTAAAAGTATTTCAGCATTTGGACATATTTGGACCAATGATAAAAACAAGAATTAGTTAGTTGAAGACCATAATAACAGAAAAGGTACAATCTACGACAGTGCAATACTTATGCAGATAATAGGTAGCGTAAGCATCAACGACAAAGGCGGAAATGCCGATATTATATAAGTTACTAAAGCGCTTATTTACAAACACGCACTGTACAGAGCACATTATTTTGTGGAATAGTTAATGCCCGATTCTGCAAATGACTTTATTTACAAAAGATTAAAAAACAAAGAAAGAACAATTGATAAACTATATCACACATGCATTGAAATACAACATTAATGTTCATACCAACTGCTAATCCGCAGAGCAGTGACATTTCAAACCAAGAGTTCTGGATGTCGTTGGCCCCTTTCTGCAACGCAACAAAGAAAGTATAGCTGTGCACACTGTACGTTTTTTGGTATAAAACCATATGCTCGTAAGAATATCTTGGTTAGTCTTCATTGCATGGTGTTCAGCGATTCAGTTTATGCACATTTGTGTACATATGCATTGATTACGGGGCTTATCGGAAATGAACATCATTACAACAGTATAATAAATATATTCTAACATGACACGCGCAAAATTTCCTTAGTTAAATTGCCAATAAGCACTGGAAAAAGTAGTTCCAAAACGGCAAAATATAGTTCGAATTGTAATTGCAGAATATGTCGTCATGTCATTTTAGAATCGAAATAATTCGCTATATCATCCTTTATGTGGTTTAATTCATGCGCATCAGAACTCCAAATCGTTGTTTATTTACAGATAAACAACTCAAAATCGAACATTATTTCTAAAATCCGAGTTATACACGAGTTTAAAAGTAGGTGTATTTGTATATGAATAGATATTTGAGGGGACCCATATATCTCTAGTTGTATGAGTGAGGACGCGAGTGCCCAAACCGATGCGTTAACCGGATAACCGATGGAAAGGTTGTCCATACATACCTCAATAAGGTCGTCTTCTATGACGTCCAGGAGACTTTTCACGGCGTCAAACACATGATCTATCTTCTTCGCTAAAGCTTTCGGGACACATCGAAATAGAAACGGCTCTCTAAAATGAAAATGTTGTTCAAATATAATAAGTATTATAGTTACTGAATAGCTCTTGCCTTGATGCATTGGTCTGAAGTTATATATTCAGAAATATAAATACGCAGTTACATGTAGTTTGCATTTATAACTACCAACGGTTCAATGTGTACTTTTTGTCTTTTGAACGTTGTTTATTGCTTTTGTTGCTATTTACCTCATTGTTATTTTTATTTATTGGTCATAATTGCAAATGCGATTCGTAATCACCATTTAATAACCACACGTACATATAGCCGATGTTTCTCTTCAGTGAAGTTTATAAGCGTATTAAGTAATAGTTGTAGCATACTTTGACCGAAATTTGTTAGCTATTGATCGAGCCCGCAGGGCGAGATTAAGTGATTAACATATTAAGGTCAAAGGGTGCGCTTCTGTTGATTCTCTTGCACGTGCATTCTAAGACTATTGAATAATTCGGGTATTGCTTTAATTAATATATTTTATGTTTTACTTTACATGCGTGAAATTACTTAAATTAACCATACGACTTACTGTTCTTGAATCGGCAAGTGTGGACAGTCCGAAAGGCCGTTAACGTTGCCGTCAACATAATCTGACGTATTGACGCCGTAGACGCATAACTGCGACCGCGACGTCACGGCGAACGTCTTCATTGACGTCAATGACGTTATCTCAGTAGGACATTTGGAGACGCAGATTTTGATCGAACCGACGTCACCTTTGGCGGCGTCAATCACTGACGTAAAGATGTTGTCATTGAAGTAGTATAGATACCTAAAATGATACTTGAAAGTGCAGATCATTGGTTCTGCAAGTGGATAGTAATCGTAGACAATACGAAACAATACGAGTGAATCATATATAACCCAATATTGTCAAAATTAATAGTGTATATATTGCGTAAGTTATTAAATATGTACAAGTATATGTCAAGGACAAGCTGCTTTGCAAACATTTCTAATTACAAAATTGTTTTAAACATGAAAGACCTACAGAACAAAAAAGAAACCTTCTTTTTGCATAACAACCTCCAGTAAATGCAATCCGATCCAAATTAATTAATTAATTTTTAGACTATTGGCGTAAGCCAATGGTCTTTTGAGAGGGTAATTTCCATAACAGGTATCGTGGAAAATTACTTCTTTTCTTTGCAGGCTACGAGTAAGTAAACCGAAACCTCATCAGGTCCTTTACAACAGCAATAATTCCCACCTGTTTTATTATCTTTTAATTATTTTAGATAGTGCATGCGACATGTGTTACAACGTGTGTATCATGTGATTTATTACAATATAACTTTTCTAAAGTCAAAATTTTACTTCAAACGAATGACACCCCTGCTAACAATCGATGCTCCTAACTGCTAGCTTCATCAGTTATTCTGCATGGCCCGTTGCAGATTGACTTGTCAACTGGCATGTATATAATTCCGTTAGTATTGTATAACTAGCTTGTTTGTTACTTAAAAATATTTGTATTACGATGTCGTATACTATAGAATAAGAAGCCATGATATCAAGTTTAAAGGTGGGAAACTGAACTTCATTGAAACAAATGTTTCCTGTTTAGCAAACATGCACTCATAGTTCACATGCTTTTAATTTCTTTCGTCGCCAAAAGTCTTTCTTTCTCTGTCAGCTGATTGGTCTTTCAGTTTGTTTGCACTTTGTCTTGCGAACCACAATACCATATGATTGATTAATATTACTTGTATCTATCCATAGGAAATTTACTAACTGTTTTCCTGTCATGTCAAGGCCTGTCCTCGCAGATTTCACGCCCTTGATGACCCCGTTGCCTTGGTTACAGATGTTTCCCCAGCTGTCCATACCGTATATTAAGCGACGTGGGTTGCCTATGGTAACGCCGCGATGGGCTACATAGCCCTTATAATAATAATAATAATAATAGTCATAATAATAGTTATAATTATAATAATAATGATAATAATAATAGTAACTATAATTATTATTTTATTACTACTATTATTAGTAGTAGTAGTAGTACTATAAAGTTGTAATGTTGTAATGATTATTGCGATGTTAGCATCTCAATTCCATATCAACATCTCTTGACTATGGTTGCATACGTTACCATGCCTCCCAAAAATGCTAAAAATAGCAGCAGAAACAGAATATCCCGGCATTCCCTGGCCCTATTTGGCGCCTGCGGAACGTCATGTCCGACGGAGGTAGAGCATTCGCCATTCTGTTATACATGACATATAGCTACGTAAAAGAGGTTAATCATAGGTACATAAGTTGTGGAGTAAATACATTAAAAATTATTTCAGAAAAGAAGAACTACTTATAAATGCGAAGGGAAATCTACACAGGGAGATAATGCGAGGTACAGATATAACGCGCCCCAGTTCAACATACATGTCATTATGTTAAACGGTAAATTTTACGACATTTATAGTCCGAGAGTCAGACAGACAAAAAAGTTTATTAAGGTCTCACTTTTGTACATAATGACTATTACAATATATAAATATATATATATATATATAAACATGACATATGTACAAAAATTACTCAGAATAGAGTAATGAGAGACGACCATTCTAAAATACATTTAAAATATTTAAATAAATGTGAAACATATATTTAATACAAAACTAACCGCGAAAGAAAGAAACGAATGTTCTATTTTTTCCATAAAATTATATAGTTATGCTACATATCTGATATTTTTTTATACATTTAACTGGAGATTATTCACTATAACGGTATGCTATTACCAATATTGTTCTGTTTGGCCTTAATATTTCTTATGTAAAATAATATATATATATATTCTGTGATCCGTGTTATAAAGAAAGAATAGTGTCAATGTGCACACCCGTGAACAGTTTCTTTGAATAAAACGCAATAAAATTTAAAAGCGCACCATTTAATAGTACGTAAAGCTATACAAATAATACAAGTAATTAAACCGTGTTCCTATATGTATGCTCTGTAAAATAATCGTGGAAAAATATTTAAAAATATTTTCATACCTCTTTGACTGGTTTAACTACGTTGTCAAATCCCATTTTCAATCTTGTGTAAACCAGTCTAAACCTTTCATCTGTACATGTTGTCAAATGCTAAATGTCAAATGTTAACGTTGCATAACCGGTGCACAGTCTGAATAGAACGGTATGCTTAGATTTTGTTGAACTATTCAAGTTATGTAAATGTGATTTGCCAGATATATTAATATTATAACTCATTGGCAGCCATGGGTTTAAAAACAATAACATTTGCGTTCAAGAAAATATCGTATCATTTGTCATTTTTAATAAATATTTCAGTTTTTTTTATTTATTTAAGTATTGTTATAAAAACCTGTGCTAGTAATTTCACAGTAAACTACAGTAGCTATCCTGTACCACTTAATAATTTACACAATGCACTGATGTTAGTTTGCACATAGATATACAAATGAAGATTCTACTGCTTTTTTCACGACATGATTGTACACATGTTTTCTTGTGGCATAATTCTCAATGACTAATTGATGTAAAAGAAACACGTATATATCCATACTATAGAGCGTGTTTGTTTAGAATACAGTAATGTAAATTTTGAAATATACAATTTATATAGTTTCTATAAGGAACGACGAACACTTGAACATTTGTAGCACAATAGCGCTAAAACATTTTCCTTCAAGACGATCAGACGTACTAAATCACGTCTAAAAAGAGAGCATACTATATTCCGATAGTGCGTACAAGAGAAATCGCATTGTTACCTGGCTATGGACAAAAGATACGATACAACCAATTACATAGAGACCAGTGATCGATGCTAACCATGACAAGGACGTCTACATTCTACCTGTCTGAGTTATTGACAAATACCCGACTGTGAATCGTTCAATAAACAAAGCCTGTCTGACGGCAAGTCGATAAAATAGTTGGCAAAACCATGCCTCATCATGCGTTGCCAGACAATTTGAGAGCTAATGCAATGGAAATATAAATGTAAAGTTCTTAAAGACGTTCGCAACAAAAAGAAAATAATTGGGTTAATTTCTCCTTTTGCTTCATTATTTCTTTATTATTTATAGGTTACAATATACTAATTTCAATCAATAAATATAAATCTTTGTAAGTCATTTAGTTCCAGTCAATGGTTAAAAGTTCATAAAGCATTATAATTATCAAAACCACACGTAAACAATGTATTGGCAAACAAATTAGTAGAATAAAATATCCATTAAATATTTTCATTCTATTTTGGCAATTGATACGTTGTTTACGTAAACACGAAACATGAAAAAGGCTACACAGGTACCCTATTTAAAGTCCAATATTTCTCAAACAAGTTCGGTGACCCATTCTTTTTATGTATGTGCGAAAATTTAAGAAAATCTGTCGTTTGGAACAAAATATATTGATGCATAATAAATGACGTTTCAAAAGGCATTATTAGTACCCTACTTAATTATCCAGCCAAATTCATTATTTTAACAGTAAATATAGGTAACGCGTTTTTTATTATCAAAATACACTTGTATATTGCCAAATAAGACAATGGAAACATATCAGTTGAAAGAACCATAACCTTGTTTGAAAAAAAAGCTCCCCAACATATACTTAAAACATTGATAAAAAATTGAAACTGAAAAAGTTACTTCGACAGTTACCGTATTCAAAACCCAATATTTCCGGACAAAGGCCAGTGACCCCTATTTTTAAACACTGTTTTAGTTTCAGTATACAATGACAAATGTATATGGAATTTTTTAACAAAATCTGTCGTTTGGAACAAAAGAGATTAATATTTGATTATTAATTGATGTTTTCAAAGGCATTGTAAATGCATAATTAACCTCATTAAGTGTCCAATAAAATTCTTTTTTTTTAATGGTTACAATAGATAAAGCGCGTGTTATCGTTAAACTGCACTTGTATATTGCCAAACGAAATATTGAAACAAAGATGCATTTGAAATCTCCGTCCTTGTTTGAATATGAACGCTTTATATAATTGAACAGTGCTAGTCACACAAACTGAAAAAGGGCTTCGACAGGTACCGTATTTAAACCCCAATATTTCCGGTGACCCCAATTTTTAAGACTGTTTTAGTTTTAGGATACATTGACACATGTTTGTGCAAATTTTTAAGAAAATCTGTCGTTGGAAAAAAATTGGACGAAATTGTTGCGAACGTCTTTAAGATGTAATGTATAAAACATATTTTATATTGAAATGTAAGTTATTTAATGTTATTCATTGATGACGACTTATCAATAAGACTGAGGAAGACACTGAATAATGTTTCTCATATAATAGTCATTGCCTCAGAGATTAAATGTGAAAATTGCATGTATATGTATACGACAGATATAAATTATTGTATTTTGTTTTAAACGTAATAATGAACAAGATGATAGTAAAATCAATCCAGGACACATGTTGTGACGTAGATTAACATCATATCAAACAGGCAGCGATGGCATGACATTAAGGTTTCGCAACAACCAATACACATGTCGTATGCTGTCCATATCACCAAATGTATACATATACGTGGTACAAAATGTCCGTATTTCTTCTCGAAACAATTGTATCCAAGGAGACAGATGACAGATGGAATTCATGTTGAATAGTCACAATTAATTGGTTGACTATGAAAGGAAATTAGCGCTGTTGATACGAGTTCGTCGACGGTACAAAGTCAATCGTAGATAAAAACTTAATTTAATAGAAATGTACATATAATACATCGTAATTCGTAGTATGTTTGATGATTCATGGATAAAATAAGTCGCGGAAAAAGTGGACTAAAACAGTTCAGATGTAGTTGAGTTCATTTTCATATTCCCTGAGTTCATATTTATATTCCTTGTGTTTATATTTTCATTCGGTGTGATCGCATAATGCTTGTACTGGTGGTACTGGCATTTTTAATAACACAGCAATGTAACAACCACACCACCCCATAAACATTTACAGGACGATTTTAAAAACAGAAAATCACGAACATACGATTGATAATATTTTACTTCTAGTGCCATTTGTGCATTATTCATACTATACTGTAATGTACATATTCTTATCTTTCAAGTAAACATTGTCCGAATTCATTCCCCGTCCGAATATTAGTACACAATATTATTGTTGTTATTGTCTATAAAATCCATTGTTTTAACAGGATATTGTTCTACAAACTTTAATGAAGTTAAATCTTGGTATTTACCTCCTGTTTAGTCCATTTAACGTTGATTGTTGAAAGAATAATCCATTTTTGCACAGTACCAAAATTCCTGCACTGTATAATGGCTGCAGCAATGTACATTGTTAACTACGCGCGTAGGAATATGATGGAATATTATTAAATGCATTTTATCATTAAAGACTTGTCAAATTGTTAATAATAGCTTATCTTTGTGCATTATAAGATTATTTATATTATAAATTGTATATTGTTCATACATGTTTATTGTTAAACCTTAATGGTTCACTAGGAACTATTTGAGACGCTGGCCTCGTAGGAATTACTGAAGTTGTCATGATGCAGCATTTCAAACTGTATTGTTATAAATGCATATTTAAAGCTACTGTTGCTTTGATGTATGGAGTTTAACTTCTTCTATGATTAAGAAGTAATATTTATGTGATTGTTAATTTATTGGAATAGTAGTTTTAATTATTGTTAAGGAATAGCCACATTACTTCCTTATATGCTGCAGGATGCTGCACGATTCTGATTGGTTGCACTCTGCAGAATCTGATTGGCTGCAGCCAAATCAGCAGCATCCGAAGGGTATATAAGTAGGTTGTCCTCTCAGTTTTGGCAACAGTTGCTAACATCGAACATCACTGTTCACTACATAGAAAACCTTAAAAGTAAGAACTCTAACATTGTAAAATCCTGAACAACATTGAAGTTACGATTTAAAAACGCACTTAACTATTTTCTAGCAATATATTTATTCTATTAACAGCTGGTTATTATTGAAGTTCTAGTAAATATACTTAAGAACGTTTCTAGGAACTATTTTATGATACTGTAAAGATATTTCAAAAACTGAGCAACTGTTCGCCAAACGTTCGTCATTACTGTACCGCCATACCAAATAAACCAAAATGAATATAATTATTATGTTATCGATAATATGAAAGTAGATCTACGAATAAATGATGATTTTTGAAACTTTAATTCATCTCCGTCTTTACTAGAGTTTGCTGCCAGACTCAAACTCTAATTGACACTGATATTATCAAGAATCTTCATTGTAAGGTAGCTTACAATACGGTTCCTTATACGCGGTTATAAACGTTTCAGAACACGAACACATTATCATAAATCAAGCCATTTATTTAAAACATGCAAATTATATTGGTTGTACCTTTATATATTTACTTCAATGATAAAAAGATAACGCAAGCACATAAAACGCCACCTTTTGTTAAGCTCAAACCATGATAAGCAATGTGTTATCAGAAATGGTCACTAAAAAACCTATCGAATGTTTAGGGGGCAAACACTGTCAAATAACGTTAGCTTATTTACAAAATATGGATATCGGGCTATCTTCAAGTGTTACTCAGCCTTATTTCAACATGGCATTCCACTTTGACTTAAACTTGAAGCCCATAATTTGAATACAATTTATTTTCCATTACAATTCATCTTCACTTGAGGTATCCAAATCCACAAGATCCACGGGATATTGGATTTTATCTATTTGATGATTCAATTTGCTTGATAACATAATCTTAACGAATATGGGTCGCCGAATTGTTCGATTGGAAATTACCCATTAAAGATAATATAAACGCATTAAACACCCTACATTTCATTTTACACATACACATTATTGTTATATTTAAACAGAAAACACCAGAAAATATGTATTTAATTAAAAGCAGTATGTTATCTTCATAAAAAACATAGTTGCACCGAAGCAACGAAGCTGCAATTTGTGGGACCCGGGTTGTGTCCCAGCACCCCTTCAAAATTTACTTACAAGAGACACACCGAACGTTGGGACGAATTTTAAATCATACATAAACAGTTTCCATTTAATTGCTTACCGCGCCGGGACCTGAATGCGAAGAAGGGGATAAGGGGAGCTCACAGTGAGTGGTAAATGTAGTAAAACAGGGAAGACTACTGTGAGTGGTAATGCAGTAAAACAGGGGAGACCACTGTGAGTGGTCAATGCAATACAACAGGGAGACAACTGTGAGTGGTTAATGCAGTTAAACAGGGAGACAACTGTGAGTGGTCAATGCAGTAAAACAGGGAGACAACTGTGAGTGGTCAATGTAGTAAAACAGGGGGGACCACTGTGAGTAGTCAATGCAGTAAAACGGGGGAGACTACTGTGAGTGGTAATGCAATAAAACAGGGGAGCTCACTGTGAGTGGTCAATGCAGTAAAACATGGGAGCTCACTATGAGTGGTCAATGCAGTAAAGCAGGGAGACAACTGTGAGAGGTCAATGCAGTTAATCTGGGGAGACCACTGTGAGTCGTAAATGCAGTAAACAGGGGAGCTCACTTTGAGTGGTAAATGAAGTAAAACAGGGTAGATCACTGTGAGTAGTCAATCTTTAAAACAGGGGAGACTACTGTTAGTGGTCAATGCAGTAAAGCAGGGCAGACTACTGTGAGTAGTGAAAGAGGGGAGACTACTGTGGGTGGTTAATGCAGTAAACCAGGGGAGACCACTGTGAGAAGCGTGTGCAGTAACACAGAGGAGGCTACTGTGAGTGGTCAATGCAGTAAAACAGGGAGACAACTGTGCGTGGTCAATGGAGTAAAACAGGGGAGACCACTGTGAGTAGTCAGTGCAGTAAAACAGGGGAGACTACTGTGAGTGGTAATGCAGTAAAACAGGGGAGACCAATGTGAATGGTCAATGCAGTAAAACAGGGAAGCTCAATGTGAGTGGCCAATGCAGTAAAGCAGGGAGACAACTGTGAGAGGTCAATGCAGTTAAACTGGGTAGACCACTGTGAGTGGTAAATGTAGTTAAACAGGGGAGCTCTCTTTGAGTGGTAAGTAAAACAGGGTAGATCACTGTGAGTAGTCAATCTTTAATATAGAGGAGACTACTGTGAATGGTCAATGCAGTAAAGCAGGGCAGACTACTGTGAGTAGAGTGTGCAGTAAAAGAGGGGAGATTACTGTGAGTGGTTAATGCAGAAAAACATGGGAGTCTACCGTGAGAAGCGTGTGCAGTAAAACAGGGGAGGCTATGGTGGGTGGTCAGTGCAGTAAAACAGGGGAGACTACTGTGAGGGGTAAATGCAGTTAAACAGGGGAGACTACTGTGAGTGGTCAATGCAGTATAATAGGGGAGACCAATGTGAGTGGTCAATGCAGTAAAACAGGGGAGACCACTGCGAGTTGTCAAATGCAGTAAAACATGGGTGACCACTGTTAGTGGTCAATGAGGTTAAACAGGGGAGACTACTGTAAGTGGTCAATGCAGTAAAGCAGGGGAGACCACTGTCAGTGCAGTAAACCAGGGGAGACAACTGTGAGTAGTAAATGCAGTCAAACAGGGGAGACCACTGTCAGTGGTCAAATATGGGAGACCGCTGTAAGTGCAGTAAACCAGGGGATACAACTGTGAGTAGTAAATGCAGTAAACCAGGGGAGACCATTGTGAGTAGTGAATGCAGCAAGGCAGGGGAGACCACTGTGAGTAGTGAATGCAGCAAGGCAGGGGAGACCACTGTGAGTAGTGTGTCAGTAAAACAGGGGAGGCAACTGTGAGTAGTACATGCATTAAAACAGGGGAGACCACTGTCAATGGCCAATTCAGGGGAGACTACTGTGACTGTACAATGCAGTAAAACATGGGAGACTACTGTGAGGGGTAAACGCAGTAAAACATTAGAGTGGTGATGCAGTAAAACAGGGTAGACCACTGTGAGTGGTAAATGCAGTAAAACAGGGGAGACCACTATGAGTGGTAATGCAGTAAAACAGGGGAGACCACTGTGAGTGGTAATGCAGTAAAACAGGGGAGACTACTGTGAGTGGTCTATGCAGTAAAACAGGGAGACAACTGTGATTGGTCAATGCAGTAAAACAAGGGATACCACAGTGAGCGGTAATGCAGTAAAACAGGGAAGACAGCTGTGAGTGGTTAATGCAGTAAAACAGGGGAGACCACTGTGAGTGGTAAATGCACTTAAACTGGGGAAACAACAGTGAGTGGTCAATGCAGTAAAGCAGTGGAGACTACTGTGAGTGGTTAATATTGTACAACAGGGTAGATCACTGTGAGTGGTCAATGCAATAAAACAGGGTAGACCACTGTGAGTGGTAATTGTAGTAAAACAGGGTCCATCACTGTGAGTAGTCAATCTTTAAAACAGGGGAGACTACTGTGAGAGGTCAATGCAGCAAAGCATGGGAGACTACTATGAGTGGTTAATGCAGTAAAACAGTGGAGTTCAATGTGAGTTGTCAATGCAATGATGTGGCGGATCCTTGGTTTAATTGTAACGCACTGGTTTCACAACCCAATGGTCGCTTGTTCGAGCCCGCGCTACACCCTAACCTACTAACTCGTCTTTCGCATGAGACATTAAACCGAGGTGCAGTGTACTATGTGCTTCACACCGGGCACTAAAAGACCCAGGGTCGCCTCTGGAACGGGGCGTCTCCTGTATCTTGCACTATCCGCCGTTACCCAACTTACATGTGTTCTGGGTGCGATGGCCATATGGGAGAGAATCCCGGTGCACTCGATAAATGTACTACACACACACAATGCAGTAAAACAGGGAAGACCACTGTAAGTGTTCGATGGAGTAAAACAGGGGAGACTATTGTGAGTTGTCAATGCAGTAAAACAGGGGAGACTACTGTGTGTGGTCAATGAATTAAAACAGGGGAGACCAATGCGAGTGGTCAATGCAGTAAAACAGGGGAGACTACTGTGAATGGTCTATGCAGTAAAACAGGGAAGACTACTGCAAGTGGTCAATGCAGTAAAGCAGGTGAGTGGTTATGCAGTAAAACAGGGGAGACAATTGTTAGTGGTAAATGCAGTAAAAATGGGGAGACTACTGTGAGTTGCTCATGCAGTAAAACAGGGAAGACCACTGTGAGCGGTATTGCAGTAAAACAGGGGAGGCTACTGTGAGTGGTCAGTGCAGTAAAACAGGGGAGACAAATGTGAGTGGTTTATGCAGTAAAACAGAGGAGACTACTGTTAGTGTTTAATGCAGTAAAACAGGGAAGACTACTGTGAGTGTTCAATGCAGTAAAACAGTGGAGTGGTTACGCAGTAAAACAGTGGAGATCACTGTGAGTGGTCAATGCAGTAAAACAGGGGAGACCCCTGTGAGTGATAATGCAATAAAACAGGGGAAACTACTGTGAATGGTAATGCAGTAAAACAGGGGAGACTACAGTGAGTGGTCTATGCAGTAAAACTGGGATACAACCGTGAGTGGTCAATGGAGTAAAACAGGTGAGACCACTGTGAGCGGGTATGCAGTAAAACAGTGTAGACAATTGTGAGTGGTCAATGCAGTAAAACAGGGGAGACCACTGTGAGCGTTAATGCAGTAAAACAGGGGAGACTACTGTGAGTGGTCAATGTAGTAAAACTGGGGAGACTACCGTGAGTGGTAAATGTAGTACTACAGGGTAGATCACTGTGAGTGGTCAATGCAGTAAAACAGGGGAGACTACTGTGAGTGGTCAATGCAGTAAAACAGGAGAGACCACTGTGAGTGGTAAATGTTGTAAAACAGGGGAGGGGTATGCAGTAAAAGAGGGGAGACCACTGTCAGTGGTCAATGCAGTAAAACAGGGGAGACCAAAGTAAGTCGTAAATGCAGTAAAACAGGGGAGATTATTGTGAGTTGTCAATGCAGTAAACCAAGGCAGACAACCGTGAGTAGTAAATGCAGCAAGATAAGGAAGACCACTGTCAGTGGTCAATGCAGTAAACAAGGAGAGACAACTGTGAGTAGTAAATGCAGAAAAGCAGGGGAGACCACTGTCAGTGGTCAATGCAGCAAGGCAGGGGAGACCACTGTTAGTTGTGAATGCAGTAAACCAGAGGAAACCAGTGTGAGCAGTCAATGCAGTAAAACAGGGCAGACTACTGTGAATGGTAAATGCTGTAACAAGGGGAGACATCTGTTAGTTGTGAATTCAGCAAGGCAGAGGGAGACCATTGTTAGTTGTGAATGCAGCATGGCAGTTGAGACCACTGTGAGTGGTAAGCGCAGTAAAACAGGGGAGACCAATATGAGTGGTCAGTGCAGTAAAACAGAGGAGACCACTGTAAGTGTTCAATAGTGTCAAACAGGGGAGACCACTGTGAGATATGAATGCAGTAAAACAGGGGAGACCACTGTGAGATGTGAATGCAGTAAAACAGGGGAGACTACTGTAAGTGTTCAGTGCAGTAAAACAGGGGCGACCACTGTGAGATGCGAATGCAGTAAAATAGGGGAGACCACTGTGAGATGTGAATGCAACAAGGCAGGGGAGACCACTATGAGTGCCTAATGCAGCGAAACAGAGGTTAGGACAGAAAATGGGCAATGCATTAAACCAGTGGAGACAACTGTGATGTGTTTGTGGAAATACACAAAACATTCCGTGGTTGGTGGTGTTTTTATCCGATGGTGCAACAGCTGGGATGACCAAATGAAAAGAATGCTGCAGTCGATAACAACGTTTAATCAACCTACAATACATGAACTTATACTACTTGCATAAACTTTTCGCCGTATTTTAATATGTTTATAAGAAAAAAATTCGGTTATTATATTGGGGTATGTCGTTATCGATTATTTTTTCGTTCCTGCTCTCTAACCCAAGAACGGATTGAGCTATTATAATGAAACTACATAGATACCTTATAGCGAGACCTCGCTTGGGATTGCATATGGGGAGGTGAGGTCAAGGTCAAGGTCACTGTTACTTAAAATAGAAAAACGGTTTCCAATTTCTAACTCGAGAACGGATTGAGCTATTGTAATGAAACTTTATTCATAGATACCTTATAGCGAGAAAAAATGTTTCTGCTTAATCACTTGAGAACGCAATAAGATATTTTAATGAAACTTCATACTATGATATTTTATATCGAGACCTTGCTTGGGATTGCGTATCGTTTGGTTGGGGTCAAGATAAATGTCACCGTTACTAAAAATAGACAAACAGTTTCCGTTCAACAGCTTGAGAAGACATTTAGATATTTTAATGAAACTTCACATGTAGATTGCATATAGGGTTGGTGGGGTCAAGGTCAAGGTCAGCATTACTAAAAATTTTATTTTTGTGCTGACTTTAATGCATTTCGTTCGAACAAATTTGGTTTTCGGCTGCTGTGTTTATGTTAACAATTATTTGTTAATTTATCATTGTGCATTATCTCGTGTCATATTTAAGCATTCAGATTCGGGACATTACATCACAAGTACAGTGAAAAGTAGATAGGTGAAGACTAGATTAATTTCTTGCCATTGATGCGATTTCTCAATATATTGACGGAAATTGCGATATGTAAAAGTACAGCCCTCGCTTCAAAGTGAAGCAATTGTTGACGTTTTTATTACTTCAAAAAATACGATTACATGTAGTCCATACTTAGCTTTATTTTTAGGAAAACGACAACACACGTTTTAAAGTACATAAATGGCGAACAAAGTTGTTCGGATATATACATTATTTGCAACGATCGCATTTACTGTGTATGATACCTGGTCCAGACTCGTCGTACTCTTGCTTCTTGATCCACATCGGCTCGAAGGATTTTGATGACGGAGCCACCGATCCAAACGGTGTATTGTCTATATTTGCTCGTGGTGACCTTAACTAATGTGCCTGGTGGTGCAAGCCAAGTAAGCTCGCGTTTCATCCGTTCAGACATTCCAGGAAATCCTGCTGTGAAGAGGCTCTTACGTTTGGTGACGTTGCACTTCATGATGCTAATATGTGATCTTGTGGATTCCATCGGATTGCAAAGGAAACGGTCGTTTTCAAATTTGATGACTTGACCGTCAGGGTGTTCGTAGCTCTTCTCTGGCGAACTGGAAAATGCTGCGGTTTGCATTTCCTGTTCGAAGTCGAGGGCAACGTAGCAGAGCTTCTCTTTAATATCTCGGGCGGTCTTCCTTTCGTGTAATGTTTAAGCTATATCCGTTGTCGATGAGAAGTTTGATTAAGTAGTTAGTCAAGCGTCCGCCGGTTATATCTGATGTAAACATACCAGATTCAATACCATGACCTTCATAGATGGGGACGACCTGGGTAACACCATCACCTAATTCGATGACAATTCCAGTCGTACGACCGGTGCCGTACAGGAAGAGCACGGCCTGGTTGGCGACGTACATAGCTGGGGCGTTGAAGGTCTCAAACATGACCTGGGCCATCTTTTCACTGTTAGACTTGGGGTTGAGTTTGACCTCGCTCAACAAAACAGGATGTTATTCTGGTGCCACACGAAGCTCATTGTAGGTGTGATGCCAGATCTTCTCCATATCGTCCCAGTTAGTGACGATACCGTGCTCGATGGGGTAATTTAGGGTCAGGATACCTCTCTTGCTCTGAGCCTCGTCACCCACAATGTAAGTGTCGCTCTATAAAACATATAAAACACAACAACAAAAAATATATAAAAATATATATTTGATAAATAGATCGCTGACACACTAGTTTCGCTTAAATGCGTTCAATATATTCATACATATATATTTTATAAATACATCTATTTAAATATAGTTTCAATAGATTTTAAAATATCGATAATTTAAAAGTACAAATACGTTATATGTGATTTTATATTACTAAGATAAAGTGACTGTATACAAGAGTTTTTAACATATATTTTTGTGGCATCGACACGTCTTAAAAATAGTTTTATATTACTCGAATGTTAGGACACACCTCGTATTTATCATGAAAAGCCAACGCGTTTCGGATACGGTAGGTCATCAGACATAAAACATTATACAGTAAAGCCAAATTGTCATCGAGAGTATGTCATTTCATCATTTACATAAAAATTTATATAATGTGTTATGCCTGGTGAACTATGCTAACACGTCGGCTATTTTTTAATACATAATTGTATAATCCCAGGAGGGTATTGCAGTTAATAAATACTTTCTAACCTGCTCTCCGTTCCTACCGACGATGGTCTGGAAAACAACGTTGGGACTCTCTTCGTCGGCGAGTCCGGCCTTTATCATGTACGAACCGTTGTCTATAACAACAGCCTTTAAGTCACTGTCGGCCATATTTGCGACTATCCCTGAAAAACGAAAACTGCAATATACTGTTAGGGCTAAACGCATTTGAGATATGCATATACTTAGATAAAGGATAAATAAATGATATGGCAATGTGGGGCAGGCTCGATTATTATTACAACACAACATATCAAATTTTGATTATCTTAATTAAATACATTTACATCAATTTATCTATTTACACACACACGAAGTAGACTGCAGTCCACATGATTGTTTACTTTTTTTTAAAGTTAGCCCTTATGTGTGAAATGTGAACATTCAACAAAAGAGCCAAAAAAAAAACAGCAACAACAGCGGATTTAAAAGTAACACAACCTTTTAAGTTT
This sequence comes from Congeria kusceri, assembly GCA_027627225.1. Classification (NCBI taxonomy): domain Eukaryota; kingdom Metazoa; phylum Mollusca; class Bivalvia; order Myida; family Dreissenidae; genus Congeria; species Congeria kusceri. The sequence continues at coordinate 31,953,508 of CM051032.1, read as the reverse complement.
AATACTATTGTATTGCTTTTCATGTATATACAAGTGACAAACACATATAAATACAACACGAAGTTGACATAATAAAGTAGAATATATGGTAGGTGACTTTTGATATCATGTCATATCAGACTCGTCCGATATGGCGTAAAAGCCTCGCCTTCTCCTACGCCATATCGGACTCTCTGTTATCACATGATATCAAAAGTCACCAACCATATATTCTCTAAATCTTACATACAATGTTCATTCAAAATAGCATATGCCTTTACAACATTAGTTATTCACTCTTAATTGCAATATGAAAATCGTGAGATTTAAATTATCCTGTTAAAAAGTGCTTAAACATCTTCGACAATTCGGGGCCAGGCGTCTTTCCGTAGTTACAGATTGTTTATGCTTTTGAAATATGCCATTAAACGTCTAATGTGGCAAATCTGAGGCATCTGAACTGAAAAGCTCAATAATTACATGTATAAAAATGCAAAAAAAAAACATAAAAGGTACCTCCAGAGGGACTCGAAACTAGGACCTCCGGATCAAAGGTCAACGTGTTTTCAACAATTTCATCAAAACCAACAGAAGAGCTCCGAATAAATCCCCGGTCCCGGTGGAGGTATCTTTTATGCTTTTTATGCATTTTTATGCATGTAATTATCGTTGAACGCGTCGCAAGCGCTTTATATTGTTTCTATTTTAACTGACGGTTACTCAATAGCGGCACGTTATATCCAACATTTCGATGACAGGAGTGTTATTACGCTTCTTTATACTGTGTTCTTTTTTTTAAATATGTGGCAAACATTCTTAAAATCGTCAATTGGCCAATGTTCGCATAGATCCCTTTAACATTTTTGTTATAGAATATTCAATTCAAAAGCGCCAATTGTGATTTTGAAATACGTTTACGATGAAAAATAACAAGAACATGTATTCCACACTGCGAAGGATTTCAACAATCTCAGTGTGTGGATTAATTTACTGTATTCGGATGTAGTAGCATGCGCGAAATGTCAGGGACATCATTCGATCACTGTCACGTTCCACTTTTTCACAATATAGCTTAATATAACACATAGAACGTCAAGCTAGACATTTAAGTGATACTTTAAAATGAACTAGAATTATCACATGAGTGACGGATATACCCCCGCAATATGGCCTTGTCACAAAACTATGGCATCCAATCGAAAGAAATGGACAGAAAGAGAATGCTTTAATGTGTGAATGGTCCACAGTGTATTTGGAAAAAATTAATTTCAATACGAGCCATAACTCTGTCAACATTTAGTGGTTTGTAACCAAAGTTGAACTTGATCTGTATTTTATGATGTTACACCTATCTACCAAAAATAATTTAAATATGTGAAGCCTTTCATGAGTTATTGTCCATGTTTTTCGGGAATTTAAGTCAAAAAGTGGCCATAACTGTGTCAAAATTTAGTGGTTTGTAACCAAAGTCGAACTTGACCTGTATTTTATGATGCTACACATGTGGACCAATAACTATTTAAATATATCAAGCCATTGTTGAGTTATCGTCAGGAAACCATGTTTTTAGGAAATTTTAGTCAAATAAAGGGCCATAACTCTGTCACAATTTAGTAGCTTGTTACCAAAGTCGAACATGACCCGCATTTTATGATGCTACACATGAATACCAAGAATTTTTTGGATATGTCAAGCCATTATTGTCGTCCGGAATTCATGTTTTTAGGAAATTTTAAGTCGAAAAGGGGCCATAACTCTGTCAAAATTTGGTGGTTTGTAACCAACATCGATCTTGACCTGAATTCTATGATGTTACATATGTGTACCAAAACTTATTTGAATATGTCAAGCCTTTCTTGAGTTATCATCCGGAAATCATGTTTGTAGGGAATTTTACGTCGAGAAGGGGCCATAACTATGTCAAAATATAGTGGTTTGTAACCAACATTGAACTTGACCTGTATTTTATGATGATACACAGTCATGTGTATTATTATAATATTATTTAAATATGCCAAGCTTTTCTTGAATTATCATCCGGAAACCAAAAACCAACAGACCGACAGACCAACGGACCGACAAGCTCACTCCTATATACACCATCCCCCTAAACTTCGTTTGTAGGGGTATAATAAAACAAATTTACCGGTAATAATGCTTCACGTTGGTGCCGTAAACAGGTGACTAAATCGTCAACAGTACATGTATGTCATGGGGTCGAGTAAGTATTCAAGACTGCCATAAGTTTGTGCTCATTGTATTCTCAATAGTATTACATGTATGTTGAGAGTTTAATGTTTATATTTCATGTCTGATATTTAAGAGTTTCATTTCATTCAATGCGTTCATTTGCAATGAATATTAAATTATAATTCTTTATTACTTAAAAATTGAATAGTGTTTTTCTACGTCGGCGTTTATGCATAAGTACGGCGTAATTTTCCCGACAGTTCATACACCGATGAAATGACGACAAATACTATTCAATTCTTATAATTACCACCAAAAGTGGATATAAACTTTTAACTGTCTAAGGGCCGCAACTGACGTGTAGCCTCTTCCGTTTTAGTTTCGGTTCATTTTCGTCGTACGGCATTTCTAATATCTCGTCAGACATTTCAAACCGCTGTGAACCAATTTGGAGTTGACTTTCTAATAACAAGTTACTAAAAAAAATATTAAAATTTCCCAATATGCGTTAACAATTTCATCGTCGGCAACATTGGCAACCGATAAATCAGTCATTTTGATTACGAATGATATGGAGATGAAATTGTCCTACCACTTACAGCTATTATAAACAACAGTATATCTTCTGGAATAGTTCCGACTGCTTTAAAGGAAGCGTTTGTTATACCAATGTATAAAGATTCAGATAGAGACGACCTTAATAACTATAGACCTATTTCAATTCTCCCAACAATATCCAAAATATATGAAAAGCAAATTGCTGATCAACTCAGGTCTTACTTTCAAACCAAAAATATACTACATAAATATCGGTCCGGTTTCAGACAAAATCACTCATGTTTAAATACACTACTCAGACTGGTGGATGATTGGATTACTGCAATAGATAATGGAAAAGCAGTTGGTGCATTGTTTCTTGATTTGAAGAAGGCCTTTGATCTAATTGATCATGAAATCTTACTGTACAAGCTTAAATTATACCATTTCTCCGATAATGCATTAGCTATTTTCAAATCTAATCTCACAAATAGACATCAATATATAAAGGTTGGAAACGTTCATTCATCAAAACAGACTCTTAAATGTGGAGTACCCCAGAGATCCATTCTGGGTCCGTTGCTATTTATTTTGTATATTAATGACATAAGTTGTAATGTCCAAAATTCTTATGTAGACTTATATGAAGATTATTCTTTTGGAGATACCACTGATGAAATCCAAAATAAACTTAAAGAAAGTGTTTCAAACATCATGAAATGGTGTTCAGCAAATAACGTATCATTAAATCCGAACAAAACGAAGTGCATGCTAATAGGGACACATAATAAACTCAAATGTATGAATAATCTGCGTGTATTCATAAATGATGCTAAAATAGAGAGTGTAACAACTCAGAAAGTATTAGGAATTTACATAGATCAGCATTTGTCTTGGGATACACAAATAACGATGGTATGTAGAAAAGTTAATTCCAAACTATCTGTTCGTAAACGAATTAATTCTTTTTTGAGTGGTGAAACGAAATATTTATACTGCAATTCATACATTATGTCATCCTTTTATTATTTTTGCACGGTATGGGCATACAAGCAGGCACAGGCAGGTTTTGGCGGTTCACACTGATATCCAACTAGAAGTTACATACGATACCTCAGGTAATGATAATTACCCAACTGCAGCCATAAAGACCGTAGACTGGGTCACTGGTCAATAATCTGACCCTGTTTTATCTAAGGTTAGGCATTTTGTGGCTCTGGGTTCTCTGCCTGATCCATCTCAGAAACGATCTTTGGATCCTGAGATTCAGACATTTCTGAAGGTGTTTAACAAACTGAAACTCGAAGATGGTATTCTGTATCATAACGGTGTAGTTAAAGGTGATCTTTTGAACCAACTTGTGTTGCCAAAGTCAGCGCAATTTACAATGTTCAAAGCCCTGCATGATGACCTTGGTCATCAAGGTCGGGATCGAACACTGAGTCTCTTTCTATATCGATTTTACTGGCCCGGAATGGTCAAAGATGTCACATAGTGGGTAAAAGAGTGTCACCGGTGCATACGGCGTAAAACTTTACCACAGCGAGCAACAGGTTTGGTAAACATCCACTCCTCTTCCCCAATGGAATTGGTTTGTATTGACCATCTTTCATTAGAAATGTCAAAGGGAGGATTCGAAAACATACTGGTTATCACGGACCATTGTTCGCGCTATGCGCAAGCCATTCCGACAAAGAACCAAACCGCCCGGAGAACGGCGCGCGCACTGTTCGATCACTATTTCGTTCACTATGGGTTCCCAGAAAAACTACATAGTGATCGTGGCCAAAACATCCTATCAAAAGTCATCAAGAGACTAGGCAAAATAGCAGGTATCCGACAAACGCACACAACGCCTTACCACCCGCAAGGGAATGGCCAGTGTAAGCGTTTCAACCAAACACTACTGCAAATGCTCGGTACACTGCCCAATGAAAGGAAGAGTGATTGGAAATCGGCCATACCTTCCTTAGTGCATGCATATAATTGCACTATTCACGAGTCCACTAGCTTTCCCCCGTACAGACTTATGTTCGGCCGCACGCCGCGTTTAGCTATAGATGCGGTGTTAGGTCTTAAGGGACAAACCATTAGTGGCTCTTGTCCTTCCGAGTATATGAGGCAGCTAGAGACAGACCTCCAGGAAGCATATAAAGTGGCCAACAAGGTTGCAATGCGCGGTGGCGAAAAGGCTAAGTCCTATTACGATCGCCGAGTACGTGAAACAAAACTAGTTCCAAGTGACAGAGTCCTTATCAAAAACCTGGGATTGAAAGGTAAACATAAGTTCTCGGATGTTTGTAGCGAGCATGTTTATCGGATACTTGAGCACCCTGATCCCCTTATACCAGTCTTTAGAGTTCAAATGAAGATAGTTCCAGTATATGCAAAACGCTCCACCGGAATAACTTGTTGCCAATCAAGAACCTACCACTTCCAGTGGACATCTCCGCAGACTCCGAAGATCCGGAAGATGTACAAGTACACGTCGACACGAGTGTCAGTCTGACATCATCAGATTCTAATTCAGATTCGCAAGTTCAGATATACAGACTCCACACAAAAGATCAGCTGGTGAAATTGGTGTACTGTCAAAACGGTCTAGTCGCGTACGAAAACCGCCAGCGTGGCAGGTTTCCGGTCAATTTGTAAGATAGACATTTATTACGAAAGAGCAGCCGGTGAAGTTAGTGTGCTGCCCAGAAGTTCAAGTCGCATACGAAAACCGCCAGCGTGGCAGGTTTCCGGTGAATTTGATACACAGACATTTATTCAAATATGGCATACATAACTGCTATATTCAGTATTAACTTTTATTATGTTCCTTTATTATTGTTGAGAAATTGGATTTTGTATGACATTGACTGATATATATATATATATTGTACTTAAAGTTGATAAGTGGAGAATGTTAAGTACGGAAAGTCATATGTGTTGGTGGTTGTGAGAGTTGTTTAAAATGCTTGGCGTATATATGCTTAGCGTTATATTTGTTGTTTTTTTCATTGTCCAATTTAAATTCTGGGGTTAATGAAATCCGTATCTATGTTTAGCGGTAAATATGATCACTAAACGCGCTGAGTGTTATTATTGTGTATATGTGCTTAGTGTTTCGTCGTTAAGCACAACTGTATTTTAAAGAAAATTGGATTGAATATATTTGATTTTTTTATATACCATACTGGCGCAGTGCCGAAATCCGCCACATTTGGGGGGGTATTTTTACGATATTTTCAAAAGTTGTTCCCCGATTGACATAAAAATTCAAATAAATCAAGTTATGTTTAATGTGCATTTGCTGGCGTGTTTTGGTTACATTTCAAACACTTGGCAAATGAAAAACATTTATTGCGATTGAAGGCCTAAACAGTGTCAAAAAATGAGCGTGGGAGTGCCTAAATCAGCCACCCCTCTTTAAAATGTTCAAATTGCTCGAAAATAATATTATTTAATGAATTCTGCTTTCAAAGCAACTTCTATTGACTTCTATTGACAAAACTCCCACTTTTGTCTATTTAAGGTTCATTTTCTAGTGTTTAAAATAAAACACGGTGATCCAAAGTTGCTTGGTGAGAATCGTAGATCACGACCCGAGTCATGCTTATTCCACATTTGACTAATGTTTTAATATAATTTTCTATATTAAGCAGCTCGTTGTCTGTTGTTAATACAATGTATCAATTTCTTCAAATACTTTTTTTTTCTAAAAATAGCTCTGAAACTGAGGCACTGTGTGCACGTGGGACAAATAAAGAGGGTTGTTAGTAGCGAGACATTTGCGCTCTTAATAAGCAGATTTTTTCAGCATTTTATTGTATGTAATTTCAATGAATAATGGTTATTTTTATGCTGCTAATGCTCACATGGACATAATATTAAAACACGATAATTTAATTTTATCATTGACACGATGCGGGGCCTCAAAAGTGCGCATGCAGTATGAAATAGATTCCCCGCACGCAGTTTGTTTGCATTTAGGGGTTATGTACAAAATAGCTGGATTTAATATTCATTTATGCATAAATCAAGATGAAAACTCTTCAGAGTTGTTAAGGGAAATTATCTGATTGATCGAGATCAACAAAATAGAAATCGCCGGTAAAACAATTCGGATGAGGTGGCGGATTTAGACAAGTGGCGGATTTAGGCACTGCGCCAGTATAGGAAATGTCGAGGACGACATTAACTGGAGGAGGGATATGTGTCACAGGATATACATTTATAAAATTAAACTTATTATAGTATTACTATTTTGTAAATAGCTGTCACATATAAAATAAGTTAATGCATTTATTCAAATAGTTTTCGTCTCATTTAGTTGTAATTTGCGTGTATATTAATAGTAGTAATAGTAGTAATAGCAATTTAAATTATATTTGTTAGTAACCGTTATTATTTAGAGCAGAAATCAATGTTCACAATTCCCCGTGTTCACCAATTAACCGAGCACTATAACCAGTTTTCACTTGCATTTATTTTATATTTACCAATCAAATAGCTGATCCAAATATATTATCCAATGAAATGTGTCGGTACGACACGGAGGTGACAAATGGGCGCATTTTGTCTCATTCGGTTTTCGACTATTTGTATAACGTTATTAAATATATATTTTACATATATATTTGGTTTATTATTTCAGGTAAATATGACACTTTTCTTATATTTCTATGTTTAATTTTTATAAATAACTGTTGTTAATTTGATATTTATTTTATTATATAAATTGATATTTTTATTTTATGTAATAAATGCATTTATTATATTTGCTCACCATATCTGTCGGAAATGCATTTTGTATGATTCTGTTTTCGGCTATTTGTATAACGTGATTAAATGTGACACACACATCCGAAAAATAACAACTTTGCAAAAACGCGCAGGAAAAATAATCTTGCATAAACCAAGCCGAACACCAACTGTTGAGATATTTAATAAGATATAATGGTTAACTTTTGAAAGGCGGATCAAATATCATAGTTGCATTTTAATTAATAAAACTTTGAATGACCAAGGCCCTGTATATATGAAGGATATGTTAATCTTTTTCAAATAACGAAAAACACAATCTGCGATCTTCATCAAACAAAGATATTGCAATTAATAGATTTACAACTAACTACATGAAACACTCATTCTCAAATTATAGCAGACTTATCTGGAACTATTTACCAAATACTGTTCGCTCTGCAATAACAATTTATTCTTTCAAAAGTAATGCAAACAATATATTGATCAAATGCAGGTCATCTAGTCTTGTTGTTGTTATCATTGCAACAATTATCCATTTTCTTAAATATCATCTGTTTTCCTATTTAATTTGTATTGGGTTCCTTTAACATGATTTCTTAACTGAAATGACTGTCCAATTGTATTCGTTTTTGTGTTCATTGTGTTATTATAAAATGTTCATGTGTGTTTAAAAATATGTATTATTTTACTTTAATTATACGTTTAACATTAATGTTTCTAAAAAAGAAGGCCATATTGTAAATAAGATGTGTATTGTTTAAATATATTTTTACGAAACTATTTGTAACGATACATGTATCTTAATATGTTACCTTCTGAAAATAAAGATTTTATTATTATTATTATTATTATTATTATAATTATTATTATCGTAAACGTTCGCACAAAACAATGACGTCATTTCGCAAATAGCGAATGAAAGTAAACACGGTAAAGGTTTGCGCAAAACAGTGACGTCATTTCGCAAATAAAGAATGAAAAAGTAGTACGCTCATGAATAATAAAGAGATAATTTGCATACGCAACCGGTTCATCGGGTAGGAATGACAGGTCACGTGGGCGGATTATCCAATTAGAATGGAACGTTTACGTGCAAATGCAAAAAGTTGTAATTATTTACCGTTAAAATGTACTAACACCATAGCAAGCCATAACGGCCACGTTATTATAACTCGCGGATTGCACGTTTCGTTGCCATTTGTGCCTTATGAAACAGTACATCATATCATGTAAAGTAAATAAGATAAGTTGCAGTGGTGTTATGGATAAGATGTCTGCCTTGCGATCGGGTGTCATGAGGTCCATCACTACTCGGAGAACATTCGAATGATCTTTCTTTAAAAAAAAGCAAGTACAGGGGTCGTATTCCAGAAACATCTTATTAATAAGTAATATCTCATTCTTAACCTTAAAATCAACATTTTGTTTAACTCATTATTTCTTTTGTTCAGTGCATCGTGCTTACTGTTTATTAATTATCACCTATTGTACTAATGTGTGTTCATATAAACATAAAAAGAATCATGAAAGTATACTCAGTTTTTAAAATATAACAGTTCGAAATTTGCAACTTAAGAGAAAATAGTTTAAGATACACTTAAGATGCTTCTAGAATTCGACCCCTGGTGTTCTGCTCGACACATTCGCGCTAAATAATAGGTCTAAACTAAACGAAGACATAGGAGATAAACTCGTTCAATAAATCGTATATAAATTGGACTGTATATACGATATAATATCCTAATTTTAATGAAAACAGGTCGAAGAAAACGCAAGAAACATGACTGTATACGTAGTATGGATACTGGCACGTAAAACCAGAAGAATATAAGTGTGCCGATATCGGCCGGTACATGTATTTACAATGCATCTTCAGTAATTTCTCAAATAGTGTCGCTATTGTTTAATACAATATATTTGGTAAGTAAATCAACACAGTTTAATTTTGAGTAGCGAGTTATTACAGGACACATGTTAACTGTAAATAAAAGCCCATTTATAAGTCATTGATATGTATCACTTGTGTTGTGTACTACTTATTGCTATCCCAGGTTTACAAATTTAAATAGAATAGCAATTGAAAAATGTTTAAGATGGTAGCCTTACTATAATCATATGAATATTCTCAATATAGTTCATTTTTGTTTGACAAAGATTATACGATCGTTACTATGTATATAAAATACATCATTACCTGTATACCAATTTAACAAAAAATCAATTATTTGTTGGGCATATTAAGAGCAACGGCGAAACGAGCGATATTCATTTTCAATAACATACACATGTAATAATGTTCAGTACTACAGCGCAGCACCTTAACAACCATCAACTCATGAACAGTTACTCGAACATTTAAAAAATGTAAATGACAAACGTACGCCGTGTTCATTTATTTCTACTTGTGTTTAATGTCGTCATTGCATGAAAAGGCATTTGTTGTAACAAGCTCAAAGAACGAATGAAACAACAAGAATATCGGTGGAACCGATGGATGCTCCCCGATGCAGCTTTGATCACAAATTATGGCCTTAACCTTAAACCTCAACTGTGTAAAGGGATTTAAAATCCTTTCAACAAGTCATAAGTCCAGACAAGCAAAAAGCCAATTTCAACTTTTGACCTTTTAGTATGACCTTGACCTTTGACCTACAGTTCTGGTTTATGTGCGTGACATGCCGTCTCATTTTGGCAAACATTTGTTCCAAGTAGTTTAAAAATACTTCATTCCATGGCCAAGTCATAGCTCGGACAAGCAAAACGTAGATTTTGGCCTTTTAGCTCTAAGTGTGACCTTGACCTTTCACCTACAGACCTGGTTCATTTGCACTTTATGCTGTCTCATTGAGGTTAATATTTGTGCTAAGTAGTTTTAAAACCCATGTAAAGATAAATAGCAGACAAGCATAGTGCCCATTTGGACCTTAAGGTATGACCTTGACCTTTGACACACATTGGGACCGGATTCATAAGTAAATGTTTGTGCAAACACATCCATCCATGTCCAAGTTATAGTGTGAATAAGCACAGTAGCCAATTTATAATCAAAGGGCAATAACTCCCTGAAAAATCATCCGACTGGAACGACCTGACAATATGCGCACGTCCTTTAAATATAGATGCTGCATATAAAGTTTCATTGAACTCGAGCTATTAGTTCCTGAGATCTCGCGCGGAATATTAAAATGAAATATTTATAATTAAAAGGCTAAAAAAGCGAGAAAAACCATCACACCGGACCTGAAAATATGCGCATGTTCTCGTAATAGGGACGCGGCATATAAAGTTTCATTGAATTCAAGTTGTTAGTTCCGATGGTCTTGTGCTGAAACGAAAATTTTATTATTTTAATATAAAAAAAGCGAAAAATTATCGGACCGAAACGACCTGACAATATGCACATGTCCCCTTGGTAATGATGCTGCATATACAGTTTCATTGATTTCGATTTATTAGTTCCTGAGATCTCGCACTGAAACGAAAATTTCCTATTAAAATGTCCTATTATAATCAAGAGGCTATAACTCTCTAAAAATCATCAGACCGGAACGACCTGACAATATACGCAAGCCCCCTTAGTAAGGATGTGGCATATTAAGTTTCATTGAATTCGTATCATTAGTTCTTAAGATCTCGTGCGGAAACAAACATTTCCTATTACAATGTCGTATTTGCCAGATTTTTTTATTTATTGGTTCTCGGACATTTTTAGAAGTGTCCGGTTGGAGGAGGGAAAAAATAAAAACAAGAGGGCCACGATGGCCTTAGGTCGCTCAACTGATATCAAAGTGTGAAGTTTCATTAAAATATCTCAATACGTTCTCAATTTATTGAGCGCAAACTGTTTTTCTAATTTTAGTAACAGTGACCTTGACCTTGACCCCACCCTCCACATACGTAAAGCAAAATCTCGATATAAGGTATCTACGTATGAAGTTTCATTAAAATATCTCAACGCGTTCTTAAGTTATTGAGCGTAAACCGTTTTTTTTACTTTTAATAACAGTGACCTTGACCCCACCCACCCCATAAGCAAACCCAAGTGAGGTCTCGATATAAGATATGTGTATTAAGTTACATTAAAATATCGCAATAGGTTCTCAAGTTATTGAGCGGAAACCGTTTTTCTATTTTCAGTAACAGTGACCTTGACCCCACCCATCCCATGTGCAATCCCAAGCAATGTCTTGATATCAGGTACTTATGTGTTTAGTTTCATTAAAACAGCTCGATTCGTTCTCAGTTATTCAGCGGAAACCATTTTCTATTTTTAATAATGGTGACCTTGACCCCCCCCATATGCAATCCCAATCGAGGTCTCAATATAATTTATTTATGTATTAAGTTTCATTAAAATATCTCAATGCGTTCTCAAAATATTGACCGAAAACCGTTTTTCTATTTTTAGTAACAGTGACCTTGACCTTGACCCCTCCCACCCCATATGCAATCACATGCGAGGTGTCGATATAAGGTATCTATCTATTAAGTTTCATTAAAATATCTCTATGCGTTCTAAAGTTATTGAGCGGAAACCGTTTTTCTATTTTTAGTAACAGTGACCTTGACATTGACCCCACCCATCCCATATGCAATCCCAATCGAGGTCTCGATATAATGTTTTATCCAAATATGAAACCTGTGGGCCTTGTGGTTTCAGAGAAGAATTTTTTAATCATTTTGCCACTTACGTCTTTATAAACCATGCGAGCCTTGGGGTGTGGCCAGTTTTGACCACAGGGACATCATTTGAACAATCTTTGTAGATGACCACCATTCAGTTAAACACTGGTCTGTCAGGAGCAGAAAGATAAAAACACATTATATATTTTCTCTGGTTTTAATGATTATTTTTCTTTGAAATTTGGCACACAAATAAATTAACAGATACGCTTTTGGCATATTAAAAATGAATGATGTAAAATCATGACCCTTGTTTTTAAAATAAAATTGCATGACGATGAGCTGAAAATTAAACTATATGATGCTATGTCTTTAAAGCTTTTTTATAAAAAGACGAGATGTAGTTTATATTTGTTTTTTGTTTCATTTCATCGTGCCTCAGCAAGTTGCAATTCTGCTACTCTGGTTAGCATCTAGCCATTGAGTAATTAAATGGTAATTAAATTGAATAGTATTCTCTTTTATTGCTGCTTAATATGTAATGCTATGAGGTTAAGTTTTATTTACACTTACATGTTTTGTGAACAATTCTGGGCCAAGTGTGACGTTCGTGCGCACGTAAACCGGTTTAAACCCCCTATGCTTTGCATTGACCGTTCCAATTTTTTAAGGCGGTGACCACAGTTTTATTCATGTGTGTTTTGTGTTTGTTATGTGTTTTTGTGATGTGCTGTGTAATTTTTGGGCAATTGGTCACTTACCATAAATAAAGGACCTCGGGCTGCTAATAAGCAACTGGACTTTCGCTTTGTTTATATTTAAATAAAATATTTTGTTGTCTGCTAGAAAATTCAAATTTCCCTGGAAAAGATAATCCCACCCACAAAAAGGTCACGAACTTTACACAGCCAGTAGAAAGCTGCTGACTCAGTGCAGTATTTACATCCTGGGTATCATCTGATGGTTGTCAGGAGAGGAAAGTTGCATAGTTGTCACTGCTGTCTTGTTCAAACACGTGTCTCTGTTTACAAACTGACTGCTCTTATCACCAATCACTGTCTGATAAGCTCAGCCCACTCTCCGAATGTAGGTTAATTGCTTTACCACCGCAAAATCAGAGAAGTGGACCCCGGCGTTTAAAATTATCTTTAATCTGTACTTATTTATTTGTTTTAATAAGCCACTACATAGTGCCAATAGAAAAGAGTAGGAGAAAAAAAATACTCCCTCCCCCCTGATTTCTTGGAAAAAGTGCCTGAGAAACAACTCATTCATTTTTTTAGCCTTAACAGACATATTAACAAACAGAGATTAGAAACATGTATACAAGCCTGGGGGAACTCATGTTTTATCTCGCGGCCCCGGCGTTATCACGTGACTTAAGCGTGTTCGCGCGCCAGTTCACTGTTGATATACATTGCATATATACCAATAAATGTGATTTTTGTGAATGCGCACATTAGAGGTTAACAAGTATTCATCACCGAGGCTTTGTAAGATTTCAGACAGAGACAGCTATATTTTTATTTAAAAGAAAGTACTCAGCCTCTGCCTAATACTTCGTCATTTCTGAACGAATTTTTCTAAATGAACTCTTATTTTGAAGGCAATAAATAACTGTACACCAATAAACAAATATTGTTAATTTTATTGTTAGTAGTTCCGGAGTTATTCATATTTAAAGCGGGGCTATGTAAGATTTCAGACTAAGCAAGATTTTTGTATTGAAAGTAGCTAACCTGCCTTTGCCGAAAACTTTGTTATTTCTGGACGGATTTAGCTTAACATTGTCACATTTTGCATGAAATTTCAAACGGAACAACATGAAATAAACACTGTGCTTTTATCCTAAATAGTTTAAGAAATATTCAGAGCGAGACTTTGTAAGATTTCAGACTGAGGCAGCAAGATTTTTATTGAAAAGTATCTAACCTGTCTTTTCCTAATAATTTTTCATTTCTGGACGGATTTTTCTGAATAAAGTCTTATTTTGAAGGCAATTTGAAATTGTAGGCCAAGAAATAAATATTATTATTTTACCTTAAATAATTCCGGAGTTATTCGTAATTAAAGCGAGGCTATGTGAGATTTCAGAATAAGACAACATGATTTTTTTATTGAAAAGTATCTAACCTGCCTTTGCCGAAAAGTTTGTTGCTTCTGGACAGATTTTGCTGACTTAAGTCCTATTTTGAAGGAAATTTCAAACTGAACAACACGACATAAACACTGTGATCTTATCTTAAATAGTTCAAGAAATATTCAGAGCGAGGCTTCGTAAGATTTCAGACTGAGGCAGCAAGATCTTTATTGAAAAGTATATACCCAGCCTTTGCCTAATACTTTGTCATTTCTGGACGGATGTTTCTGAAAAAAGTATTATGTTGAAGGCAATTTGAAGTTGTACACCATGAAACAAATATTATTTTACAATTAATAGTTCCGGAGTTATTTATATTTAAAGCTAGGCTATGTAAGAGTTCACGCTGAGACGGCAAGATTGTTACTGAATTTTGTATCTAACCTGCCTGTGACTGAAACTTTGTTATTTCTTGACGGATTCTCCCGAATAAAGTCGTTTTTGAAGGATATCTCAATGTGTACACCAAGAAGGAAACAGTGCTATTACTGTTCAAACTGCAATTTGTAAAAAAAACAAAAACATAAATAAACCTAATATTACTACTCTTTCGATCTATATTTTGTCATACTTGTTTAATGTTTTTCCTTTGAGCTTGTTTTTCCCTCTCAAAATATTTTCTTTTAACCTTAAATTGTCTTAATTTAATATGCTAGACAATGGTCTTGAATAACATTCGTGAGTGAGAACTCGATGGCGTTCTCACCATGGGAGACGATGTCCCGCTATGGATTAAAGCGTTAATTGGCATGCCTTGGACGCCACATGGCTGCACAAGTGTAGATAAGATGATAAAGATCAGATGACACGCGTCAAAACACGTGTATAATGAAACACAAGCCGTATTTTCCCATTGAAAATGTAGGTTTGGTTTGATTACACTAAAGACGATTTTGCAGATCAAACGATTTGTTTTCATCCATCATCAATCCAATAATCCATTAAAAGTAATTTTAAGCAACAAACAAGAATATGTAGTACATAATATAAAGCTTATTTCATTTTATTTTAAAACATTTATATTACAAGTCTTTCAAACTGCTTTTATGAAAAATGCCGATATACTCAGCCATAATTACAGATCTGATCACGTGGTTTATCACGAGATTGAAATCTCGGGGGCCGCGAGAATCGACGGTAACTCACGATAACACGAATCTTTGTTTATTGATAGATCTTGTTTGTTGATACATATTTGTTTTACATTGATTTGATGGGGAGCGTTAAATATTAATTGCAGTAACTTCCTTATTTTTCTTACTATCAGAAAAGTACAAACGGATTTGAAAAAATAATTTAATGCTCTTTAACATAGTACCATTTATTTTGTTTTATTTTAAAATTTATGCGGGGAAAGTTGCACTTTTGTAACATCACCCTATCTACTATAGAAATCAATAGAACCTCGGTCGGAAATATAGTGCATTTTCAACTTTATCGCATAAAAAATAAACTTCCCCTTGTTTGTCAGAAACTATAAGATCTAGGCAGCGAAAGAATAATTATTCGTGTTACCCGATGATAATAATAATAATAATAATAATATAATATAATATAATATAATATAATATAATATAATATAATATAATATAATATAATATAATATAATATAATATAATATAATATAATATAATATAATATAATATAATAATAATAATAATAATAATAATAATAATTGTTGTTGTTGTTGTAGTTGTAGTAGTTTGTTGTAACTATTAAAGACTATGAGATCAAAATTGAACAAGAAACATGGAAATTCCACGAAAAACAAATTTTTCGAACGAAATGCATTAAACGAAAAGTTGACGCCGTCAATACGACCGCCCGCCCAACAACTTACGCCAGTCTAATAAGAAAAATTTCGTTAATAAAAACAGAAGTGTGTTACTTTATCTCTTGCATACTGATCCACTCTTTCAAAAAACACTGGGCTTACAGGACAGCCAGATTAAAGTGTTGAGGGTATGAAGGCGTAAAATTTAATTTATTACCGATTGAATCTTAGATAAGGCAGTTGAGAACTATATTTACATGAGTATAAGTGTGTTGAAGTATTTACATTGTCCAAGATTTACGGCGTGTCTAGTAAATATGTAATAACCATCGACTTAACATATCATTCAGGCGCGGTTACCGGAGTTTGTGTTAGAGGGAGCGAAAAGTATAAGTACATGTAACTGAAAAGGGCTGCTAACAAACTTACTTTTGACCTCTTTTACAGACTCGGTTAGATATCGCCAAACAAGATATATCTTTTAAAAAAAGATATTCGGCCTATGTGGTAAGTTTGCAAATAAGGAATGTACATTGAACTTCCATCATTAACATATAAAACAGTGTAATTTGGTTAAGTTTTTTTTTATAAATATAACTCATATATTCTGCCGCATATGGACTAGATCCGAATGGCACACAATACAATTACTAAATCATAGTTTACGCCTCCTTACATACCATTGTATATATTGTAAAAAAGTTACTTATGTGTTTTTGTGTGTGTGTTTTTTTGGAAACATAAAAAATAACAAGAGCTGTCGGAGGACAGCGCGCTCGACTCTTCTTGTACTTGTCAGAGTAACTGGCATTTTTTCTAAAACAAACTGTTTGGGTAGTAGGGGCCAATTATACAAAGTTAATTTCATTATCGAGTTACTAAGTGGAAAGTATTTTTCTAATTTTAAAACAGTATTTTAAACAGTGACCTTATCCTTGACCCCACCCACCCCATATGCTATATCATGCAATGTCTCGCTATGTGGTATCTATAAATTGAGTCTAATTAACATATTTAAATTTGTTCTCAAGTTATTGAGCAGAACCAGTTTTTCCATTTTTAGTAACAATGACCTTGACCTTGACAACATCCAACCCACCCCAAATGCAAGCCCAAGTAAAGTATTGCTTTAGTGTCTATATTCTATGTATGAAGATTCATTTTCGAGTTAGAGAGTGGAAATCAAAAGTTGATTCCACCACCCAACCCACGGGAATGTAAAATTTCTAAGTGTAAAAAGGCCCATAATTTTGACAAATTTCAAACTAGAGTTATCAAAATTGGCCTATGGGTTCAATTTAATATAGGGAATAAATGTTTTAACCATTCCTAAGAAACAATCTTACCGAAAAACTGTTACCTATCCAAATACATACTGGTAGCTTGTATGTACAATTTCTTAGTGTAAAAAAGGCCCATAATTTTGCCAAATTGCAAACTAGAGATATCAAAATTGGCCTATCTGTTCATTTTAATATAGGGTATAAGTATTTTAAGCTGGAATTAAAGCCCTCAAGCCATTCCTGAGAAACTAGCTTACCGAAAGGCTTTAACCTATCCAAATACAGCTTATATGAAAAATTTTAAAGTACAAAAAGGCCCAAATTTCAAACTAGAGTTACCAAATAGCCTATAGGTTCATTTTAATATGGGGAAAACATGTTTTAAGCTTGAATGAAATCCCTCAAGCCCTTCCTGAGAAACTAGCTTACGGAGAACTTTAACCTAGCCCGGACGCCGACGCCAACGCCGACGCCGGGGCGAGTAAAATAACGAGCCTTTCTGCGAAAAGTCGAGCTAGACATGAATTAATGCTCTTAAGTTAATAAAGATTAGCAAATATAATTAGAACTATATACTCAGCAGCACAGAAAATGATACGCAGACGGTAATATATGCATCGAGTATTCGGTAAATATTCGGCAATAAACTTTTTTTAAATTTTATCTAGTAGTTTTTTGTTGGACTGAGTATGCATGTGCATTACCATGTTGTAAAATATATTTATGACTAGATAAAATATCGTTGTAAAGAATATGTGAACAACGATGATTGTGTCAAGTTTCTTGCCTTTTCAACTGCAGACAGGTAGTTT
This sequence comes from Congeria kusceri, assembly GCA_027627225.1. Taxonomy (NCBI): domain Eukaryota; kingdom Metazoa; phylum Mollusca; class Bivalvia; order Myida; family Dreissenidae; genus Congeria; species Congeria kusceri. The sequence goes on along the minus strand of CM051032.1, from coordinate 31,935,418 downwards.
ATATTTAAACAAATTACCTGACACTGACATTCAGCCGAGGATAAATTCGTTAACGAGCGGCGGGTTATTTTGCACTAGCGCCGTCTGGCTGGTGGGACCGTCGTCTTTTTATAGAGTGCCTATTTTGTACGAAGATAAAAGGCAGTCGAAAGTAGTAAAGTAAATTCACATTGTTGCAAAACGACAAATGTGTTGCTCTATGACACGTAAATTACATGTCAAATATGTTAAAAGCGTTGCTTTATACATGTATATGCAATCGTTCATCGTGCGCGAACTGTGTTAATCAGTTATTGAATTTACCATCAGCATTCCAAACTTGTTACGAATATCCATATTGTTGGTATTTAACACCCACTGTAGTGGGATTTTTGTAATGAGCCGATGCAATGTTATAATTTTTTCATTTGGGACTAGTCGCAATTAATTAAATATTGAGAAGGTGAAAAGCTGAGTTAGACAGCTTCGCCGAAAGCGCATTTGTTTTTAGCCGTCATCTGAGCACGGGAGCTATTGGTATAGGGGACATCTCCTGCGTCGAACGTCGTCAAGCGTCCGTCGTCCATATGCCGTCAACAATTAGTTCGTTCTCACGATAAAGACTTCACTTTTTTATCCAACCAAACTTGCACAGTTTGTGTATGACCATAAAATCTCGGACGGGATTGTTATTGGGCCAGATCACACTAGTAACACTACAGTTATTTCCCTTTTTCATGCAAAACATGGCAAATATGTCCTTCTCCAACATAAAGACTTTAATTTCCATCAATTCTCGACTAAACTTTCACAGTTTGTGAAAGACCATCAGATCTCAGCAGAAGCCAAAAATGGGTCAGATTGGGTTACAAACACAGTAGTTATTGCCCTTTGTTTGTGAAAAAAAAATAACCGTGGTACAGAATGCTTCAGTTCCTTGTGAAAAATTACACCATACCATGTAGGGTTATATATAGATAAACTCAATGAACAAATACATCGTGTATTTTAAACTTTATGTAAGACAAGGCTTTCCCGCCTTTAATGAAAAAGAAATGTCAAAGAATTTGAGTAATAAAACAAAATAGATGCAATACATGTACTAGAGTAGATACTCAAACCTAAAAACCCGAAGAATACAAGTTTAACGATCTGGGGCAGTATTTACATGAATATTTTGGCAATTTTTCGAAATATTGTCACTTGTGTAAATTTTAATGCAATGTATTTGTTTAGAAAACAGAGTTGAATGTTTAAGGGTATTTCTTTAAAGCTCATATATTTTACCCAAATGAACAAGTGAAATAACATTTTCCATGAGATCTGTTGATACAACATAAACTATTGGAGATAGCCACCAATGGAATCTTATTTATAAGAAAGTTTTACTAAGGAGCTTTTTGGAAACGTTACTGACAGCTACGTGACAAGTCCGGGGTGAATCCCGGACATCGGTTCCTACGAACATTCGTTCCTATGCTATTATGACATAAAGGTAAAGGTTCGGTGTATAGTCTGCTATCGATATACATGTACATCTTTAGCCGACTTCGACAATTACCGCCCGATCACTGGGTCATAAGTTGTCCGTTTACACTCGACGCAGTATGCAGCCACGGCACATTGGCTTATTTCCCTCACAGGTACCCATTTATACACCTGGGTGGAGAGGAACAAGTGTGGGATACGTTTTTTGCTCATAAAAATGCCAGTGGTCTAGCCAGGATACGAACCAGGGATCTCACGATCCCAAAGCCAGCGTCTTACCACTTGACCACTGCGGACATTGGTTCTGTATGATTATGACAACACGGACACTCGTTCCTGAATTATTTTGATAGCCCGGACATTGGTTCCTACAATATTTTGACAGCTCGGACAATTCCTGTGTAATATTTATTACGATACGGCGGCCATTTGTATGTATTTATCTCGAGCCTTTGAAATATTACTCTGATAATACATGTACATACAAATGACCGCCGTAACGTATTGATTAATTATACAGAAATTGTACGGGCTGTCAAAATATTGTAGGAACCAATCACGGTCCGGGCTATCAAAATAATTTAGGAGAGTGTCTGGGGTATCATAATCATATAGGAACCAATGCTCGCCTATGTCATAAATAGCATAGGAACGAATGCCCGTAGGAACCGATGTCCGGATACCGTCCGGGGTACCTATTAGGATTTTGAAACGGCACAATACAAACAAAACTGCACTATTTTATATTAAATTTTACTATAACCTAAATGAAATGAGCTCCAAATTATGTTGACGTGCATAGTGTTTCCTTCCCGATATTCTTTCAAATTTCAGAAATGTCGACTAAAAGGTATAAAATATTGGTACATATTATAAGTGTTCACATAATGACCAAATACACAGCTATTTAAAGAGACATTCAATTATGCAATTGATGATGGTCCGTAGAGGTATTCAATTAAGCAACTTTTTTTCATGTAATATTTTTTAAATTTTGGATACATGTTGCCATTTTTTTAAATAAATCAATAGAAATCTATCATTTTGTGTTGTTGTTGTTGTTTCTTGCCATCATTACTCACAACAAAAACAAACACAATGTGTGGTTAAAGATTTTAATAACAATATTCCTGGAAAAGGAAAGTCAAATAATAAAACTGCGCAGGTACATTGTATTATATTGTGGGTTATTGTCTTAAACAATAAAACCCAGTTTATTTTAGCAGAAAATGTGGAGCTTAATTATTAAAGGGAGAGTAATCTTTACACATTTACATCAGGCGTTCTCTTCCAAGTTTATTTATAGATTTAAATGTGGAATCAAGGGAAGAAACTATGTACAGGCATATTTGCACAGTTCTCTCCCTTATTGAATTTCTGAACAGGAAGTTCCAGGAAAATGATCTCCCTTTCTTTCCTCGGCTTCCAAGGCTTCTGACCTTGCAGAAAAACATTAACATTCAATAAAAATTAAATCAAGTTAAATCTTAAGAACAATCAACAATAATTAATAAATAATATTTTAAACAATGTCTGGAAGAGGAAAACCAACAAGAAAGAGAAAACAGAATGATAAATCCCAGGAGCAACAACACAAAAAGACAAAAACATGATGATCATGTTGAGCCAGAATTGCTACAGTTGCTGGCTCCTGAGCCGAATGAGCAATCTAACAGAAGAGGTAATGTTATTGACTTTGAGCAAATTATTGGTGAGTCATTGGCATTGCCAAAAAATGCACCAATATCTGACTTTGATTGCAATAGGCCAGAAATTATAAGGTGTGGCGGGGACTCATTGGGTTGCCATGTTCCTGAACAAATAAAAAACAAAATTAAACAAAATGAGTATATAAACTTGACAGTATTATTAAAAGGGGCAATAGAGCTAAATAGTTTGTATACAAGTGCAGTTTTGAGCTTGGATGAAAATGGAAACATTGTTTCCAATGCAAGGGGCAACAGTGAGAAAATAACTTCCAATGGACCGATGCATTTTTGATTTATTAAAGCATCTATCGTGAGGCACACCCCGAGCAAACACATGAGCTGTTAAATTACATGTTCATTATAAGGGAGGCTGCTGCAAAATATGGTGGTACAATGTGGCGCAGTTATGACGAACAGTTCCGTTTGCGTCAGTCTAAGCAGTTCTCCCCATGGTCTAAAATCAATGCCGATCTCTGGCTGAGATGTTTTTCTGGCAATCTTACTGCTCCTTCCAATCAGACATTTCATGTCCAACAAAAACAAGCACCTCCTTTCATTGATTTCAATAAAGGCTTCTGTAAATGGACCAACTGCAGGTATCCCCATGTGTGTGCAATATGTTACAGTTCAAAGCATGGCAGGTGGACTTGTCCCCTGAAGGCTTCACAACCAAAACCCAATCCACTGTACAAGCCAAACAATTCCTTTCGAGGATCATATAGGGGATTTCCATCATACAGGCCATTCGGAAGGGGTCAAGGTCACGGAAACAGAGCTCAAAAACAATAATTCCACATTTATGCAGTTAGCGCCCTCCCCAATTTATGCAGTTAGCGCCCTCCCCAATAAATGTTGATAAGCTGCAAGCTGAAATGTCTGATAACAATGCAGAGGCTCAATTTTTATTACATGGTTTTAAAAATGGGTTTCTTTAAAGTATGAAGGTCCTTGTAAAGCAACTGATGCCAAGAACCTTCAATCTGCATTGAAACATCCGGATATTGTCAAAGAAAAACTTAAAAAGGAGGTAGAATTGTGTCGAGTTGCAGGTCCTTTTGAAAAAAGACCTTTACCAAATTTAAGAATTTTACCAATTGGCCTAGTGCCTATAAAATGTGGAAAAAATGAGTTTAGATTGATTCACCACCTGTCATATCCAGCTGGTCAATCATTAAATGACTATATTGACCCAGCTAATTGTACTGTACAATATACTAATTTTGACACTGCAGTGCATATGGTTCAAGACCAAGGCTTCAAGTGCGAAATGTTTAAAATGGATGTCAAAAGTGCATTTCGCCTCCTACCAGTAGATCCAAATGATTTGGATCAGTTAGGTTTTATGTTTGATAAATGCTATTACTTCGATAAATGTTTACCATTTGGTTGTTCCATAAGTTGTAATTTGTTTAATCGTTTTGCAGATTTTCTAACATATTATGTGCAGAAGAAAGCAGGTTCTGCTAATTTGATCCATTATTTAGACTATTTTCTGGGTAGTGGAAGACAAAACTCTGGTGAATGCAGAAACCTAATGCACACTTTTTCAGCTTGTATGCAGGAATTACGTGTGCCGTTAGCAGCAGAGAAAACAGAAGGTCCTGTTACAGTGCTAACATTTTTAGGCTTAGAAATAAATTCTGAAGAGATGGTGATACGCTTGCAACTACATAAGGTTCAGGAAGTGTTGATTTTATTAAACAACATGTTGCAGAAAACAAGATGCACACTTAAAGAGATGCAAAGTTTAATTGGTATTTTAAATTTTGCATGTAGGGCAATAATTCCAGGCAGGCCTTTCTGTAGAAGATTGATAGATTCCATTTGCGGTCTCACAAAACCTAATCATCGTTTGAGAATTAACAGGGGTATAAGACTTGACTTAATTATGTGGAAACAATTTTTTTATGATTTTAATGGTATTAGGGTTTTTCATGACAGATTTTGGTCTTATAATGAAGATGTGGAGTTGTTCACAGACAGCGCAGGTGCTGAAGGCTTGGGTTTCGGTATTTATTTTGCAGGTAAATGGATGTCCAAAAAATGGCCCCATGATTGGCATAAGCATGGTTATACAACAGATATAACAGTTCTTGAATTATTTCCTACTGTTGTAGCCATCTTCATATGGGGTAAGGAACTAGAACGTAAGAAAATATGCTTTAGATCCGATAATATGGCAGTGTGCCAATTATTAACAAAATGACATCTAAATCTGATTTAGCTATGGTTTTACTGAGAAATTTGACATTAAAATGTTTGCAGATGAACATAGTGGTGAGGGCAGAACATGTACCTGGAGTGAAAAACTCAATAACTGATGCATTGTCTCGTTTTCAGATGGACAGATTTTGGACCCTTGCTCCGAATGCAAATCTAAACCAATACATAATGGAGCCCCAGCTATGGCAAATATTCAGCAAAGAGCTGTTAGTCTGATAAGGACCAGTGTGTCTGACAGCACAAGAATGGCATATAATATTGCCATTAATAACTTTATTACTTTCAGGCGTGCATATAGCTTACCGAATGCATGGCCAATACCACTTAATCAATTAATTATGTACATTTCCTACTGCTTTGAAAATAATTATGCTCCTTCAACAATTAAACTGTATATGTCAGGTATAAGCTTTGTACATAAAATTAAAGGATTTTATAACCCATCAGAGAATTTTGTGATTGGAAAGATGTTGGAAGGCTGTAAACGTTTAAGGCAACAGCTAGATCTCAGAGCACCAATTGGTTGCAATTTGCTGTGGCGGAAAATTCTAGGCCGCTCATGATGGGATGGTGTCACGTTCAACATTTATACATTATTTCACAAGTTAACAATATCTTATGGGTGGTTCTCCTCTCCTTAATATGGCTCCGTTTAGAGATGATCAGTTTTGGAGGGAAGCCAATCTATATTTGGCACATTTCCAAATTTTCATTCTTAAGTTTTGCATTTAGATGCTTTGGGTCTGCTAGGAACAGGTGGACCTGAAGTGGAGATGATTTAATATGGAAATATGGAGATTTGTATATATGGAGATATATATATACTGAGGAGTAGGAATATTTTATATGGAGATTGGATAGTATTTATGGAGATACATAGTACTGAGGAATAAGAATATTTTATATGGAGGTTGGATAGTATATATGACGATCTATATATACAGAGGAATATGAACATTTTGTATAGAGATATTAAGGAGTATGGATAGTATATATGGAGCTATATATATACTGGAATATGCAGGATACTTATGGAAAATTGAAATTAATGGAAAATGGATATGGAAAAGGAAAATTCGTGGGAAATGGATAATCAACGATTTAAATGCATTAAGTAAGTGTGACACCTTCCTGTCATTGATGTCTGGAGTTTTTCAAAATTTCATATGGCAATTTCTTGAAGACCAGTGGAATTTAAGCTAATATTTATTGCGGTCAATAAAAATGCCAATTTTGTTTCTGTAATAAATACCAATATCTGTATGTCAAACAGTATTGATTCCATAATGAATAAAAATGATGAATTCTACTTTTATTCTGTGTATTTCTATTGCATTTATGTCTTAACATAATCGAACTTGCTAACAATGAATAGACAGAGCTTGCAATAAAAGACCCATAAAAAGAAAATAAGAAAACAAAAAGCAGTCAAAACTAGAAAACCAACTGCAAAACTGCCAATAACTGTCATTTTACTGTGTTGACAGCTCATTACATCTCATTTTTATTTTATAAATATAGATCTACTTTAGTGTTATGTTTCATCCAATTTTATCATGAAAACAAATTATGTCTCAATATCACACAATTCTTTATATTTTGTATTTGGGAAATCTTTTCATTCTCACATAATTGTAAAAACTTCAAAAATATATATTAATAAAATACCTGATATAAGCAATAAAATAGCGCATGCATATACTAATCTGTTGTTTTCCATTCCAAACTTTCAAAAAATGTTCATTTCTAACCTAAAGAACAGGTATATAAATTACAAACAAAAAGTACTTACATGTGTATGAAATGAAGTAGGCAGAGTACAAAGGAATTAGTATAATTTCTAAGGATTACATGTACAAATAAAGTTTACGAAAAAGAGAATATCTTACAATAAATATAAACCAAATATATCTATATATTGGTCAGAAAGAATATTCCTGCCAGCAGGTTTCAACAACTTCATAATTAGACAGAATACACTATTAAGTGAAGTAAGAATAAGACATCAAACATAGATTGAACATGGATTTTTCATTCTTTTTTTCACATAAAGCTGTGTATTTCATGGCCACATTGGTCTTTAATTATGTTTGTTAAATTCTGTCAATACTTATGACATTATTTGTATTTTTCTATAACTCTTCCTTAAACTGACTGTGTATTTGATCGTTATATGATTTTAAAAAACTGTGTCCATGCACGCATTGACACGGTTCTATTTTATTACATGCACATTTTGTAAATGCATACAAGTATACAGTTTTGCTGATGCAATTATATAATTATATATGTGTCTATTGAATTAATTTCTCAGCAAAATTTTAAAATTACAAATGGTTAACTGCATATAAAACTTAACTATAATAAAATGGTTTATTTTATGTTTGATGTATTTTTCTAACTTAACATAATAGTGTGTTACAGCAAAATACTAAAGTATCTGTTAGTAAATGCATAATCATATAAGTATTAGGGCAATACAAATCTCCATTACCAATATGTAATAAAATCAACATTATCTATGCATAGATCCATACAAACAAAACAACAAGTAGTCTACCAAATACAAATAAAGTTAAATTTAAAATTTAGTGCATGTTAAATAATACATTGAATTTATTTTACATACTAGTAGTAAATTAGTATAGTGGAAATGTAGTATAGTATATAATAAAGTTTTCTACTTAACAAATGTTGCTATTTTTATTCATTTGAATTATCATACATATATAAAGTTGTAATTATTGTTGATATTTATATTAACGCTTCATTGAGAATGCATACCCACATGTCAAAACAGTAAGGTCTATATGATTCAATAAAAAACAATAAATAGAAAAACACATCAATAACAATTTAAGCTTTACATTTACATGAAATGCATCAAAAGAATGCAAACATAAATGCATTATTTCTCTGTGCGTAACATTTAGCAAAAATACCTTTAAAATATTCGTGTCTTCAGTTACTATGGACTGAAAGGTATATATGAGGCCTGTCGTGGGAAAAGTGGGCTTAATGCATTTGCGGAAAAGTGTCGTCCCGGATAAGCCTGTGCAGTCTGCACAAGCTAATCCGGGATGGCACTTTCCGCTTTTATGGTATTTTCTGTTTCAAGGAAGTCTCTTTTAAACATAAATCCTCTGTATGCGGAAAGTGTCGTCCGGGATTAGCCTGTGCACATGCATTAAGTCCAGTTTTCACACGACACGCCTCATATTAATTTCTCAAAGATGTATTATCTTTCGATTGTCTTTTGCAAATTGAACCTACAGCCACAACGTTTGGCGACAACCAAGGTTAACCAGTGCTCTAGATAAGAGAAGTATTGGAGTAAAAACTGCTTTAAAATTTAAAATTTAGAAAATACTAATCAAAATATAAAAATGGAAGTACCAGTAAGGGTTAAAAATCTTGATAGAAAGTGTGATTGATTTTGAAGCAACACATATTTAATTTGAAAATGAGTTTCTAACGACAAGTTAATGGAATAATAGTATATTTTAATCTACTAGCAATTCTTGTTTCAATATTTATACATCTGAAAACCTTTAAAATAGACATTAGTTTTGATAGTTTTGCCTATGAAAAGGCAAATAGCCATGTATTTTTTTATTTATTTTAGGTCTCTTTCGTTACCCACTAACAAAATCATGTTTTATATTACATAAACAAACGCCAACATTGACAAAATTATTTTTCCTATCGAAAAATGCAAATATATTTTTTTTTTCTTGATACAGACCAATTTAGCCTACACCAACGGCTACGTTCGGTTTTGAATGAGAAAGTAAGAAAGGCACATGCGCCAACAATTGATCTGACTCTTCTAGATGTTTATAATAGTTCGCTGTGCATCAAAGTACTATTGTAGTTTAAATTTTTCTCTTAATACGCATTTCTGAACATAAGTTATTTTTAACATTTATTATATTATTTTATAAATATACTTACATTATTAGAATCAATAGATGGTTTTACATAATAATTTCTGTACAAAATCGTACAGTCCCTCTTTAACTTTAATTTTACCTAGAGCACTGGGTCAATATTAAAAAAAAAACAACTAAAGAAAAGAGTTAGACTCAAGAAAAAAATACTTGTGTGTTCAACAATATGCCGGTGCCAATGTTACTTATGATATTATGAAATTGTTCTAAATAAAGAATGCTATAATCAGAGTTAGTGAATACCAAGAAAGATTCAAATTAACAATCTTTTAAGAACAGGGGTCATATTCCAGAAACATCTTAAGTTTACCTGATGCATCTGGAGTAAATCAGCATGTACATCAGTGTATATTCCAAGCCTTTTCAAACACATACATTATCAAATGCATTTGGTAAATAAGAAACATTTTTCAGTCAAATAAACATCATTAACGTTCATTAGAAGTAATGCCAATTTAAGACAAATTGAATTATATTTTATGGACTGCAACTTTAAGCATTAAGTCTAAGAATGGGTTGGTGGAAGGTTCCTGGTTAACCATTCTAACTCTTGCGTGTGGGTGTCTTGGTTCTGGATTTAACCACGGTTGTGCTGGTTGTCACCGCCTGACGGGACCGACTGATCGTCATCTTAGTGGGGTCAATCCTCTGAGGGCCCTTGGCCTTAGAGCCCGAGGTGGCGTCGTCGTCATCGTCAGGGGGTAGAGGCCCCCTCTCTGCCAAATCCATCACCTCTTCTACCATAGCAACTGACTGGAGTAGATAGGCAAGATTTGTCATTTTGTTTGTCAGTAAGGGCAAAAGCACATTCTGTGTTTTGGGCAGCACGACCCTACCTGGTGAAAACCCCTTGACCCTAAACTTTTTAGCGAAGATTGTTTTCAGTGAAATCTGCATTCGTCAGATTTAAGATAATTTTAAAGGTTTTTAGATCAAAATGTGTCTTTAAAAAAAAAAGTTTTAAAACAAATACTCGATACAGACACTACCTTACTTTTTTTAAACTGTTACCCGAAACGCACAATTCATTTTTTTTTTGGCATAATCTGGTAAGTCTCACATTTGTGTTTGGATAAAATACATTTGTGGCGCGTCGTGAGAAAACCGGTCTTAATGCATGTGTGTAAAGTGTCGTCTCGGATTAGCCTGTGCAGTTCGCACATGCTAATCCGGAATGGCACTTTCCGCTTGTATGGTATTTTCTGTTTCAAGGAAGTCTCTTCTAACCATAAATCCACTTAAGGCGGAAAGTGCCGTCCTGGATCAGCCTGTGCGGACTGCACAGGCTGATCAGGGATGACACTTTACGCACATGCATTAAGACCGGTTTTCCCACGATGCGCCACAAATGTATTTTATCCAAACACAAATGTGAGACTTACCAGATTATGCCAAAAAAAAAATGAATTGTGCGTTTCGGGTAACAGTTTAAAAAAAGTAAGGTAGTGTCTGTATCGAGTATTTGTTTTAAAACTTTTTTTTTTAAAGACACATTTTCCTAAATATAATATGGAAATAATTTTGACTAGAATTGACAAATATTACTAATTAACAAAAATATATTAAAATACATTGCTCAATGAATTAAAAATTAATACACTGTTAATAAATGATTATATTTATATTTGTGTAGCAGTATTCAGAAATACACCACACTTAAATTAAAATCTTTAAGCGTGTACTTTTTATTTGTTTTTGATGAAAGAAAATATAGTAAGTTATTAATAGAATTGATGTAAGTAAAAAAAAACAATTGATTTAAAAGAAACTAAGTTTTGCATACACACAAAACAAAAACCAACCAACACAATTTTTTACAATAGGCATATTTGTGTGCAGAGGTAGATATTTTATAAATATTGCATTCTTTGAGGGCGATAAAGAATTTTGTCAACCCAAGGAAATACTGTTGCCCAAGGCGAAGCTACGGGCAACAGCATTTTTCGAGGGTTGACAAAATGCACTATCGCCCTGAAAGAATGCAATTTTATTTTATTATACCGAAACAAAGATTTTGTTGAATAAATACATTTTAATCAAACCGTGTTGCCTGGATAAACAATGCGCTTTTGTAACAAGGAGTACTTTACTGACTGTTTCATAAGCGCCTATTAACTCCAATCACTCTGTTTATGTAAACGATGTCACAGCAGGTGATATTGCTATATACTATTTCCAATTATTGACTGTTCCGTTTTAATATGTACAAAGAAGGAAAACAGAAGGGTGAGGTATAATAATAATGTATGCCAATGATGTAAATAAAAAAAATTATTTTATGCTCAGTGGTGAAATATAGAAAAATATCAGTGAGATAAATCCTTATATCACTCACTGTGCTGGACTCCTTTTCTTAAATGTAAAAAAAATTCTCCATAGCATAAAAAAAAGAAAATGTGTTTGTTTTCGGTGTGATAAACATTATATCATCACTGGAAAGGGATACAATTTACATATTTTCACTCGTGCAAGCGCTCGTTAAAATATTCATTGTCTCCCTTTCCAGTGAAGATATAATGCGTTATCACACCAAAAACAAACAAATATCCTCTATACCTTCATACAACATAACTGGAAATAATAAATAAAAGAATCACACTCATATTTAGTATATACTCACATTGAAATAATCAGCTAATAAGGAACACTAAACAAGAGGCCCCTGATGGCCCCAAATTGCTCACCTGGATTGTTCACATATTTCTGTTTATTATACTGAATGGAGGGTCATTTGCAATAAGCCTTTCAAAGACAAATAAAATTCCCTTGATAAAAAGCATTTAAAGATAGTACAGTACAATTAGGCATAAAAAATATATGTTTGTTTCAGGTTACATGCCCAAAAAAATTATGGTAGGTAGGTAGGGTTTTTTATTTTTTTATTTTTTTTTTATTTGGTAAATGGTCAACTTTAAGATTCTAATACTAAATGAATATTCAAAATATATTTGTAATATCCTTTTAACATCGTTTTGAAGTGGATGCTATCAAAACAAAATATGTATTTATCCAAAGAAAATTTAATTGGAAAAAGGCAAATAAACCAAAAAAATATCTGACAAACTCAATAAAATGTTCTATGATCTGGGCAATTTTATAGGGTAGGTCGGGTAACCTGAAACAAACATCTATTTTTTTTTACGCCTTATCAAGTACAAACAGTTTGTTGTTAAACTGCCAAACAAACACTATTAAAAAATGAAAACTCACTGTAACCTCTTAAATAATGCAAATATAAAAACTTGCTAGTTTAAGCAAACAACTTTTACTTCATCGTCACAATCACCATTATCATCACCATAGTAATAATGATGATGATCATCATCACAATCATTATCATCATTATCATTATCATCTTCACCAACATGAATGGCAATAGCTTGATTATAACAAGTGCTGTCACTATAATGTGACATATATGTTTGAGTTTAATATGCCCACCTTTGGGGGCATACAAAATTTATACTAAAGTGTTGCTTTTTAAAGTGAAAACTATAACTTGTTTTAATATAACATATGTCCCCCCCCCCCCCACACACACACACATAACTCAGTGTAAAATCCACCTACCATGACGTGCCGAAGATATGCACAACTACACTTGGTACTGATCAATCCTGTGAAGTTTTGTCAAATTCCTGCCAGTTGTCATGGAAATCAAGAACAGACAAGGTCTGTTATGTCAAAAACTTCAAACGGCCATAACTCCGCCCAAAATATGCATTTCATGACGCTCTGATGATATATCCACAATTAGACTTGGTTATGATGAATCCTATGAACTTTCATCAAATCTGGCCAGGGGTTACAGAGAACAAGAGCAGACAAGGTCTGTTACGTGAAAAACTTCAAATGGCCATAACTTCACTGAAAATCCCCAGACCAAGACATGCTGACAATATGCACAACTGCACTTGGTACTGATCAATCTTGTGCATTTTCATCATATTCCAGCCAGTGGTTAAGGAAAACAAGCCCATACAAGGTCTGTTATGTGAAAAACTTCAAAGGGCATAACTCTGCCCAAAATCTGCCAAACACGACATGCCGAGGATATGCACAACTAGACTGGGTACTGATCAATGGTGTGAAGTTTTATCCAAATCAGGCCAGGGGTTACGGAGAACAAGCGCAGACAGGGTCTCTTAGGTGAAAAACTGCGAAGGGCCATAACTCTGCCCAAAATCCACAGACCACAACATGCCAAAGAAATGCACAACAACACTTGGTACTGATCAATCCTGTGAAGTTTCGTAAAAATCCAACCTTGGGTTTGACAGAAAAAGTGCAGACAAGTGCTGTTACGTGAAAAACTTCAAAAGGCCATAACTCCGCCTGAAATTCGCCGACCACATCATGCCATCAATATGCATATGTGCATGTGCTGAAAATCTAGAGTGTTCTTAAATGTTTTAAGCTTGAAGCATAATTATACTACAATACCAGTTGCTTTACAATTAACTATGACATTCCAAAATAAGGTTTCTTATCAAACACTGTTAAATCTGTGCTAACAGTGCTATTCTTAAACTCATCAAGTTCAGTTCTTTATTAAATTAGCTGTAAAACTGTTTTGAGTTATACAGCAAATTTCTTTATTTCAGGACATAATGGTTTATTTCAAATGCCATTCAAAGTTAAAAAGCTACTTGTAAGTGCAGACAACATTGTTATAGCACATAAATAGTCGGACAACATTCAGTCAAACCAGAGCACAGAATACTGACGGAGATGAAATGTACAAGAAACAGTCTGCGATTCTAAGTGAAATAACTTAGAACCAGTCCAGAACAGAGCCAGCTTCTTCGAATATTTCAGACGTAACCGCCTCTGTCTAAAAATAACATACAGTGATATGCATATTAATGATTAAAGCTAGTAAAACGTACCTTACTATATTCTAACAGCTAGAATATAGTTATCACATATTTTTTGTAACATGTTTAAACTAAACAAGAGGGCCATGATGGCCCTAGGTCGCTCACCTGAGTTTAAGGCATCATAATGGCTAATAACAAGAGGGAGAAATGGCACTAAATGCCTTACCTGAGTATAAAGATCTGGGCCTTTGGAGTGTCAGATGATTTTTTAGTCTATATAAACCATGTGACCCACAGGGCATGGCCACCTTGTACCCCAGGGGCATAATTTGAACAATATTTGTAGTGGACCACTTTTCAATGTTACATACCCAATATGATTCCACTGGGCCTTGCAGTTTAAGAGGAGATTTTTCAAGTCATTTTGCTATTTAAATGTATATAAACCATGTGACCCCCAGGGGGTGGCCAATTTTTACCCCAGGGACATCATTTGAACAATCTTTGTAGAGGACCACTCCACAATGTTTCACGCAAAACATAAAATCTCTGGGCCTTACGGTTTCAACAAGGAAGATTTTTAAGGCCCACTTGCCATATAAGTCTATATAAATCATATGACGCCCCGTGTTATGGCCACTTTTTACCCCAGGGGCATAATTTGAACAATCTTTGTAGAGGACCACTATACAATGTTACATATCAAATACGAAAACACTGCGGTTTCAGGTGATTTTAAAGTCATTTGGCTATTTAAGTCTATATAAACACCAGGGCAGGCCCAGTTTTGACCCCTTGCAGTTTCAGAGAAGATTTTTTAAGTGTGAGTTGGCTATTTAAGTTTGTATAAACCATGTGACCCCAGGGGTGTTGCCAGTTTTGACCCCAGGGGCATCATTTGAACACTCTTTGTAGAGGACCACTATACAATGTTACCTACCAAATATGAAACCTCTGGGCCTTGCGGTTTCAGAGAAGAAGATTTTTAAAGTCATTTTGCTATTTAAGTCTCTTTAAACCATGTGACCCCTGGGGTGTGGCCAGTTTTGACCCCAGGAGCATCATTTGAAAAATCTTTGTAGAGGACCACTGTACAATGTTACCTACCAAATATGAAACCTCTAGGACTTGCGGTTTCAGAGGAGAAGATTTTTAAAGTCATTTTGCTATACAATTCTATATAAACCATGTGACCCCTGGGGCGTGGCCAGTTTTGACCCCAGGGGCATCATTTGAACAATCTTAGTAGAGGACCACTAGAGGATGTCACATATCAAATATGAAAGCTCTGAGCCGTGCGGTTTCATAGGAGATTTTTTAAGTTTTCACTTTTTAAATCTATTTTTAACTCTGGTGACCTACATATGCAGCGGACCGGAAAGATTTGAACAACTTTGAAAGAAGTCCACCCAATGAGCATTCCTGTGAAGTTTGGTGAAAATCTGCCAAGCGGTTTAGGAGATGTTGTTTGAATGAAAAGTTGATGACGCACGCACACACGCACGCACGACGGACAACGGGCGATCACAAAAGCTCACCATGAGCACTTTGTGCTCAGGTGAGCTAAAAAATAAATAAAATGAAATATAAACAAAGACAATAATTTAAAATGTTTATATAAAAGAAACAGGTTATTATTCATTACTAATATTTACATATACAGAAATGCTGTTCATATATATATATTTACATTGCATAGGCATTTTAATATGGAAAGGGTATGCATTCATAATCCTTATCACCGGCGCAGTAATATGTGTGTCCTATTTTTATGCAAATTATATTTTGACAAGAATATTTAGTTGAACTAAGATGTCTTATTCTGTTCAATGTTACTCTTTTTGCATGATTGTTGACGTTTGATTAACTGTTTTTTATAATTAATATGCATGAACATTTCATTCCAGTTCTTCTTGTACAAACATCAATTTTACTTTTTTTTTTTACTTTTGCTTGATAGTATTCTATCATGCAAGGTCTACAAGTGTTATTATTAAACAAAGCCATTTCACTAGCATGTAATATGTACATGTTATGGTATTTTAGGTAAACATTACTTTTCTTAGAAGCGACCACAGAAAATCTCCATGACGTAACATCGGTTCAGGAACGTAGTTTTAAAATGGATTTGATTTCACATTGATGTGTCTATTTGCTATATGCATTTAGATCGTCTAATTTATTGTGCATTTATATCACATTTATTAATGATGAATTGATTAACATGTACAATAAGAAAAAAATGCATTTTGAGATTTATATTAATATGTTATCCTTTCTAATACAAGTTATGCCCAGGCAAAGCAAAGAGCTTAGATACGCCGTGTGGATGCTATTGATCGATGACTTAGCTTACACGTCATCACTTGTTTAGTGATGTAATTTGTGCATTGTTTTGCATTTTTCTCGCCGAGTGAAATTTTGGATATATGGTGTGGATTTAAAGCATTTAAAAGCATGTAAGTCTCCATCTGCTGTGTTAATAATAAAACAGGATTATCCAGGATCTGGTAAACTCTCAGCCTAGGAATTGTGTGACTTTAAAGTGTAAGAACTCAACTGTGGTATAATAGAAGTATTCATGATGTCGATTTACTGTCTTACTAACAAAGCACCTCTTATTTTATATTAATCTTTCTAAAGCATTAATAATGTTTGGTGCTTGTTGGCTATATCCGGCCGAAATAGTAGTTCTTCATGATGTCACAGGTATTTTTGCATTTGTTTCAGTTACTTTTTTAGTTTTGTAGCGATATAATTTAGGCCTATGCAAGGGAAATAAAAATGTTATGACTCATAATGTTACATTAAATTCCATTTGTCGCAGAAAACTGAAAGTAAACAAAGGAGAAAATGACATTTTTGTAGGGAACTATTTTAACAATCGTAGTTTGCATTCTATTTTGTGTAGTTCGGTTACAAGGGGCGGTATTTCGCTGTTCAAAACTGCTGTGCGTGATATTTCTCTTAGAATTGCAATAAAATGCATGTTAAACAAAAATAATATAAAGGAATGCTATGAATGCTAGCGCGCATCATGGATTTGCCAGTTTGACCATTACGTTCATAATCGCATGAACGCAACCAAAATTAAATTCAATCCTTAATTAATCATAAATGAGGAATCAATAGCTTTATACCAATATTCTTATAACATTTTACTCACAAGGAGGTCTTAACAATAACTTACAAAAGGTACACGAGTGCCTGTGTCGCTCCACTGGCTTATTAAGTTAGGAGTGTGGGCAGCAAAATGACCCTGATATGAGAAAAAGGCCCTGCCCTCTGGCGACCATGTTTTTATAACGAATGAAAATAATTTAAAGTATTTTGGTAGAGAACCTCATAACGAACATTACTGTGATATAATTTCCTAATCCAAGCAATGGTTTATGACATGAAGATTTCAAAGTTTTAAATATATCAATATTAGGAAAAATGGCGCACCCTCCCCCCGGCAGCCATTTTTGTATGGACCCTAACCATTTGATTAACTTTGGTAGAGTACCACCCAAGGAACATTTCTGCGAAACTATTTCAAAATCCAACCAGTGTTTTATGACACGAAGATTTTCAAAGTTGTCAATATAGCCATATATGGTAAAATGGCCCAGACCCTGGTGGCAATGTATTTTCAATAAACCAGAACCATTTGAGCAACTTTGGTAGAGAACCACCCAAGGCATATTTTATTGAAATTATTTTTGAAATCCAACCAGTGCTTTCTGAAACACAGATTTTTAAAGTTGTCAATATAGCCATATAAATAAAATGGCCCCGACTCTGGTGGCCATGCTTTTTCAATTGACCAGAACCATTTGACTCAGAGCAACTTTGGTAGAGAACTGCCACAAAGGAACATGTCTGTGAAATTATTTCAAGATCCAACCAGTGGTTTCTGACAAGAAGATTTTCAAAGTTTTTAATATAGCCATATAAGGAAAAATGGCCCAGTCCCTGGTGGCTATGCTTTTCATTGCAGCGGAACCATTTGAGCAATTTTGGTATTTCCATGAAATCAATTAGATTTTTCAAGTTTAGCGGACCAGAACCATTTAAGCAACTTTGGTAGAGGACCACCCAAGGAACATTTCTGTGAAGTTTCATCAACGTCGGCCTACCAGGTTCGTCGGAGATGTCGTTTAAAGGAGCACGAACGCACAACAGACAAACCGCCATGGTATAAGCTCGCAAGCCTTTTGACCAGGGTGCTAAAATCAAGGGTAAGATGTAAGAAATGCTTAAGGGCAGAAAACCGCACTACTTCCGATCCTTCCCTTAAACCAAGACTCAAAATTTCCAAAGACTTCCATCGGATTTATGCACAATTTGTACCTTAAATTTGAGGCACAAAAAAGTGATAATCAGCTGAAGTGAGCAAGAATCAGACACCTGCAAAGATAACATAAAAACTCTGACTTACGAAAACGTAGAAAGTTGCAGCTCCAGCAGACACATCCCTGACCTCATCAAGTTCATGTTTATCAAGCAGTTCTTTGGCTCGCTTTGCGCTCTCCATTGATATCTTGCTGGCATCGCACTCAAGACATTGACGCTTCAGACCCTCTTTTCCAGTTTTACCCACCAGAGCTTGTACGGTCTTCCAGTCCTATTGGGATGAATAGTATCACAAGGGTATGACTAAGCACCGAAAACCCATGAAAACCTACGGAAAAGTACTTAAATTAACGGAAACCTTCAAATCCCAAATAAACACATGAAACTCGAATCCACGGAAACATACGAAAACCTACATAAACTTAAACTAACGGAAACCGGCGAAAACAAGAGGAGACATACGAAACCCAATGGAAACTTTGGAATTGTGCACAATTCACTGGTTTTTATCCTCAAATTGTGGTTTTCGTAGTTTTTCGTTATTTTAAGTAGGTTTAAATTGCTGTTCGTAGGTTTCCACCGTTTAGGTTTTCAAGCAGTTTTCGTTTTATTTTAAGTAGGTTTTTGAGGGTTTTCGCGGGATTCTGTGTGTTTTTGATGTTTACTGGTATCGCCTAATAGTCAGGACTCATTCTGACCATTGCCGAATTAGCCAATCGCTACACAGATCCTCATTGGCTACAACTTTTTCTTGATAAATAAAACAGTATTACATACTCAAAATGAGTAAGATTTTATTTTAAAAAAGGTAAATTTTGCTGAACACTTCTTTTAGCCAGGGTTCCTTTGCCATACAGAATATTCATGTACCTTAATAAAAACTAAATATTTGAAACAAATGAAATTCAAGTAGATTCTAACCCAGACTTTTTAACACTACTATACCTACAACAGCAATCTGTCTATGAGACAAATTACATTCGTCAACCTTCTACAAATGAATCAATCATTATGCTTAAGATAACAACCAGTGCAAAAATATCAAGTAGTACATTTATTTCACTCGTGATCATAGAAAAGTATACCAATGTCTCATTTTATTTGTTAACTAGTACATGAAGAAAGTAAAAAATGTATATATGAGGTGTGTCAAGGACAAACCGGTCTTAACACATGTGCATCAAGTGTTGTCCCGGATAAGCATGTGAAGTCCGCACAGGCTAATCCAAAACGACACTTTCCGTGTACAGTGGATTTACGTTTAGAAGAGACTACTTTGAAACAGAAAATACCATAAAAGGGGAAAGTGTCGTCCTGGGTTAGCACAGGCTGATCCAGGACGACACTTTACGCACATGCATAAAGCCCGGTTTACCCACGACACACATCATATATATCATTGTACATTAATCAAAGAATTTTCCAGCAAACATTTGAAATACCTTGGTCTCCTTTTCTTTGTGCCCGAGTATAAGAAATGTGGCTGTCATGACGGTGTGCACCACGGGGGGAGGGTTCTGGTAGCTACGTATCTCAGCCACTGTCGACTGCTTCAGCTCCAGAATCTCCGATCTATGGGAAATTATACATTAATAATTACAACTTTTTGCATTTTCAGGTAAACGCTGCATTCTGATTGGATAATTTGCCCTTTCATTCATACCCCGATGAACCGGCTGCGTATGCAAATTACCTCTTTATTATTCATGACCGTACTACTTTTTCATTCTTTATTTGCAAAATGACGTCATTGTTTTGCGCGAACCTTTACAATGTTTACTTTCATTCGCTATTTGCGAAATGACGTCATTGTTTTGCGCGAATGTTTACGATGTATATACCATCGTTCATAAACAAAATGACTGATATATCGGTTGCCGGTAAAATTGTTAACACATATTGGGATATTTAAATATTTTCACCAGAAGTCAATTCCAAAATGATCCACAGCGATTTAAACTGTCTGACGAGATATTAGAAATGCCGTTCAAAGAAAATGAAACCGAAACTAAAATGGGGATTCCTACGCCGGAGGCTACACGTCAGTTGCAGCCCTTAGACAGTTAAAAGTAAAGTTTATATCCACTTTCAGTTGCAATTATAAGAATTGAATAGTATTTTTCTTCATTTCATCATTGTTTGAAGTGTTGGTAAAAGTAAGCCTAATTTATGCATAAACACTGTCGGCTTTATGCAAATTAGGTGTAATTTTCCCGAACAATTCATACACCAATGAAATGCAGAACAAGAAAGGTGTAAATTCCACGACAACCAAATTTTTCGAACGAAATGCATAAAAGTCAGCACAATAATGAAAGGAAGTTCTGGGTGCAAGGTGAAGGTCATACACCTATGGCTAGAAAATAGTGACCTTGATCTTGCAATCCAAAGCGAGGTCTCAATATCTACATAAGAAGTTTCATTAAAAATCTAAATTCGTTCTCAAGTTACTGAGTGGAAACCATATTTTTATTTTTGTGGAGACTTTGACCTTGACCCCACTCACCCCATATGCAACTGCAAGCCAGGTCCAGATATAAGGTATCTACATATAAATGTTCATTAAAATATCTCAATTCGTTCTCTAGGTATTGAGCAGAAACTGTTTGTCTATTTTTAGTAATGGTGACCTTGACCCACCCACCCCATATGCAATCACAAGAGAGGTATAGATATAAGGTATCTACATATATAAAGTTTCAATAAAATATCTCAATATGTTCTCAATTTATTGAGCAAACCATTTTTCTTTCTTAAGTAATGGTGACCTTGACCCTGACCCCACCCATCCTATATGCAATCCCACGCGAGGTCTCGATATACGGTATCTATGTATGAAATTTCATTACAATAGCTCAATCCGTTCTCGAGTAAGAGAGCGGAAACAAAAAGTTTTTTTTTTACAAACAGAATGACAACTTAGTGAACTTACACACGCTTTGAAGGGACTTGTTCACAGATTTTTGTATTGTTTGCAATATGCCTTTTAATGTTTTAACTTTGACATGTTTAAGCATCGAAACTAAGGAGATCATGTATAATAATTCATGAAAAGGATTAAAAAAAATAAAATAAAAATAAAGTTGCTCCCACAGGGGTTTGAACCTCAGACCTGCAGATCAAAAACACCTTAACCACTTGGCCATTCCGATTTTTAGATTTGAATCTGCATTTTTTACTATATATAAGTGATCCACTTGTTGTCAAAATAAATAAAACAATTAACGAAAACAACAGTAACATTCCAAATTGTTCCATCATTTAGCGTTACAAACGCTTTATAATTTTATCAAATTCAAGTCATTATTGCTCATTAACAAAATGGTATTTCTATGTTGGTAGTGTTATTTCGCACCTTCATATACACTGTTCTATTATTTTTGATATGTGTGATAAAAAGCTAGAAAATTGTCGATTTGTCAATCTGTAAACAGGTCCCTTTAATGTCTTAAGAACACATGTACTTTAGAGGCCTACAAATGGTGGCTCAAACATGAGCAACAGAACAACAATAAATGGCATTTTTTGTTGCATATGAAGAAAACTAACAAATAATAATATCTAAGTAGTTTTCTATGTGCATTAGCAATTGTGAGGATAAAGTGCCAGTTCTGATTCACGCAAATATGGAATTTTGATTTACACATATAGTAAACTCTTTAAAGGCACCTATTCACAGATTGGGAAATTGACAAAATTACACATCTGATACAGATATTAAAAAACTAAATACAAAAATATGTGAAAAAGTCCTATTAAATCATCTCCAGCAGATTCGAAACTTATCAAACGATGATGCAAACATTTAGTGCAGTGTAGCCTACCTGATTCTCTGAATCTTGCACTTCTGACACAGATATTGAAAATTAAATACAAAAATATGTAAAAAAAGTCCTATTAAAACATCCCCAGCAGATTCGAAACTTATCACACGATGATGCAAACATTTAGTGCAGTGTAGCCTACCTGATTCTCTGAATCTTGCACTTCTGACACAGATATTAAAAATAAAATACAAAAATATGTGAAAAGTCCTATTAAAACATTTCCGGCAGATTCAAAACTTATCACACGATGATGCAAACATTTAGTGCAGTGTAGCCTACCTGATTCTCTGAATCTTGCACTTCTGACACAGATATTAAAAATAAAATACAAAAATATGTGAAAAAGTCCTATTTAAACATCCCCAGCAGATTTGAAACTTATCACACGATGATGCAAACATTTAGTGCAGTGTAGCCTACCTGATTCTCTGAATCTTGCGTAGTCTTGCCAGGATTGCGTTAGCCTCAATGAGTTCCTTGGCAAACTGCACCTCCATACCATTCTTCTTGATGATGTTGATTGCCTTCTCTAGTTGCTCTATCTCTCTCCTTGATACCGCCTTTCTCAAGTCTTAATAAATATGGTGATACACAATCATCATATTAGCATACATAGAGAATATTATGTAAGTGTTGGATAAAGACCAAGTTTTTCATGCGAGGCTGAGAAACATGTAGTGCGAGGCTTGCTGAGCGCTACCCTGTTTCGAGCCGAGCAGTGATTCACAATCATCATATAAGTATACATAGAGAATATTATGCAAGAGATGGATAAAGATCAGGTTTATCATGCGAGGCTGAGAAACATGTAGTGCAAGGCTTGCCGAGCGCTACCCTGTTTCGAGCCGAGCAGTGATTCACAATCATCATATAAGTATACATTGAGAATATTATGCAAGAGATGGATAAAGATCAGGTTTATCATGCGAGGCTGAGAAACATGTAGTGCAAGGCTTGCCGAGCGCTACCCTGTATCGAGCCAAGCATGATACACTTGATCTTTATCCAACATTCACATAATATTATATTAAGCCTATTAAGCTGTGCTCATAAAGCATGTACTGCAAAACCATTAATAATGTGGGGCAATAATTTTCGTGGATTTTGAGGTTGAAACGATCCACAAATTTAAGTTTCCAACGAATAATTATTCGGCTAGCTATTTTTTCGGCCGAATTTGCACTCTAACATGTAGTTCACTAGTAGATTTACATGAAGTTTCCTAGTGCATGAAGACAATGTAAATATAATGTTTATAGTAGTTAAATGAAGTATAAGAGTTTGTTTACCATAAATACATTATCTGAAACATGATGTGCATTTATATCATAATATCCAGTTTATTTTGTGTGTGACAAGTAGCCCCTATCTAATCTGCATACACTCCAAACGAGGCTCCGGTGTTATATACTGTGTATCTTATTGACTCTTGACATATCCGATTTAACTGCCTACGCAGTAACGCTGTAAATGCATTGCTATCTTCTTTCAGATGGACTAGTTAAGATCTAGGTGCATAGTAAACACTCTCCATGCAAAAATCATGGACCACGTTTTACGACTTCAGTTTTTGGCAGACGACGGGCCCATTGTTTAATTCACACATTTGTAGTTTGACCCTACCTCCCACAGTGAGTTGCCGTGTTTATTTCACAACAAGGGTCTATAATAGGGCCTTCTTACTGCGGGGACGCTCCATTTATGACCGTGATGTGTTACAAACAGACAACAGCGATGCGACTGATGCATTTCTAGATGTTTTTTTTATTAATACAATTAAAAATTGACGAATTTAAGTGCCCACGAAATTGTCATTTTTCAACAAACCAAGAAATTTCTTGCCGACCAATATAAATGGTTTTGCAGTAAACTGTGTGAAAATACGTAAAAAATAACAAAATAGAATTGGTTTCCCATTTTAACTCCGTTTTTGTTTTGTTTACTCAAAACGTCATCATTTGGTATGATGTCACATTAAAATACATGGAGTTCTAAAAATAATGATCAAATAAATGTATCCTAAACATAGCGATCAAATAAAGCTAAAGTTTATACGATGGGTTGTTACCCGATCGATTTAGCTGTAGTAATAGGATCAAATATAAACACTTGGTGCCTTTGCGAAAGATTGTTCCATAAGCAGGGATTGAAATTACTGAGCACAGTTGATGAATATGCCACTAGTTTTAATAATTAATGAATAAATTTGTTGATCATTTTTTCCGAATTTAGCAAAATTTCATGACATGCAAATTCCCAGGCTGATGGGTATCGGACCCATTCCCAAAACAGCTTGAATCTAGTTTAGATGCGTACATTATTCGTTTGGTTCTGCGCATAAGTCAAAGTTGCTATGGATGAGTTGTTCTGTGTAGTTGGTCGCCATTTTGTATTTTAATCACGAAGATTTTATCTTGTAAACTTGCGGTTAATGGAAGCACAAAAGGCTGAATTAAATATTTCTTTTTAGTTTTCTCACGTCGTCTGTGAATGAATTATTGCAATTTTTAATTTTGGCGGCTATAATTCCTTTGTTAGTATTTGCAAATAAGGTAAAGTATTTGTTTGTTTGTTTGCATTTTTCGCCGTTTTTAACAGTATTTCAGTCATATAATTGCGGTCAGTTAACCTACTCACACTTTTCATGGGCAAGCTTAGCCGATCTAAGTGTTTAACCAGTACTAAGTGCACATACTTATGCCAGTTACTGACAACTGCCCTCCTTAAATCAGAGGCAGTGGGATAATGGCCGTAAACATTATTTCATGACCAATCCCGACACAAGTTATGTGGCCGGGCCGGGGAGTGAACCAATGAACCCCGGATCGACAGTCTTGTGCTCTACCAAATGAGCTAGCTGGCCTGTTCCAGGGTCCACTAAAGTAGAGGTGTCAACCCCCAAGCTGTGAGAAAGAGTCAAGCAATAGGATTTGATTGTAATGCGACTGACTGACACCGTTCCCAAAGCTGTGAGAAAAAGGCACTTACTATCTCTAGACGTGATCTCACGCAGCAGGTGTTCTGCTTTCTCGAGGTCCATGTCAACATCTTCCACCTTCTCTGTCTTGAACTCATTGATCGTGTACTGCAGCTTGTACTTGTCCCGCTCCTTGATTGCCACCTTCAGGCTGTAGCGGATACGCTTGTGGCGCAAGTCTGTGAACCAATGGAAATGTCCGATTGTTTATGTGCGGCAGTTTAAGCTCCACACAACCTTGCACTCATGAACTCTACTAGAATAATTATGTGCTTGAATTTGTGTGTGTATTTCGAGTATGTCCCAGCGTCCCTGCCTAATTTACTTCAGAGATACATCTAAAGTTGGGACGAATTTGAATCATAGCTGACATTTCCAGCTATTTATTTTTTACTGAATAATTCTTAATCTTGGTGTGGTCTTGTGCTGTGGATGGAAGCCAGAATACCCGGAGAAAACCCCACCTGTGTGGTATGGAGACCCCCAACCAAACTCACTAGCGCTGAGTGCGGAGCGAACCCTGGCAGCCTAGGTGAGAAGGGAGTGTACCAACCACTGCGCTAGCCAGACAGCCAATTACGTGCTTGAATGCTTTCCGATTTTTTATACTCAGTTTTGTTGTTTGTGCATGTGATTCAGGGGTTTATCGATACCATAGCTGTATTTTCATTGGATTACTGTTACAATGTTTTCAATTGATGAGAGTATGGCAATTAATATATTAATCATAACAGATTTATAATACATTAGTCATGCATAAAGGTTAGTGTCAGAGGTACAATTTCACTTGTAATTGGATATGGTTTAGTGTAGAATGTTGATACAAATCATAATTATCATAAACCTATAGTCATGTAATTTTGTACTGAAAATACTAAGATACTGAGGTGAATTTATATTGCACTGTGAAAAAAATGTAAACTACATACAAAAAATCAAAACATACCAGCACAAGCTGCGAAATATACAAAAAGAACTAGAACACTGCATGTCACCTGACGAAGCATAACTCAAGTATGACAAGAGCAATTATGCCAAAAGCCAAACTTAACCTTCCTTTTAAGCCTACTAACACTTCCCTAAAGTTTCATATGATTGGAAAAAGAAGTTCTCAACTTATTGTCTACACAGGCCTTATTTGAACTTTTTTTTTTAAAGGGGTATAACTCAAGTACGATAGTAGCAATTAATTGTGCCGAAAACCAAACTTGACCTTCCTTTCATGCCTACTAACACTTCCCTAAAGTTTCATAATGATTGCACAAAAACTTCTCACATTATTGTCTGCACAAACTAAAGGGGATGCTGCCACCGCCGCCGCCAAAGTAACCCCAATATGGCAACTTTTCAGGCGCCACAAAAATGAGACAACTGCATTACCATGTAGCAATCTGAGAAGCCTCTGCTCCTCCTCCTCCAGCTCGCGTCTCTTTTGCTCATCCATTTCGACCTTGAGTTTCTCTCGCACAATACGAAGCTGCTCCAACAGGCTCTTCTCTTCTTCTTCCGTGTCCTATGTAACATCACAAACGAATGAATGTTTGGGACATTGTAGATAATTGAGGTGTAATGGATATGGTGTCCTTGCGACCGGGAGGTCCCGGGTTCGATCCTTACTTGGGAAGCATTCTCAAGATCTTTCCAAAGACACCAAGTACTGTTTTTCCCAGGAAACAACTTGAGAGTGTCTCTATAAGCCCAAGGCTTTCGATGCAATCCAGCTAAAATAAATAGGTTTAAACTAATGAGTGTCTGATTTTTGCAATGTCATTCTTTGTTCTTAAGGCAAGTTTCAAGGCAGACATTACACAGCAACAACAAGAATAACAAAGATGCAAGTCTTTTTTACAAAAAAGGTATTTGTCATTCTGGCAAGTTATCATGTTGGTGCTCTTCAAGTGCAGCAGTGACGTGCAAAAATCAGACACCGTAGTTTGCTGCAAATTTTGTTTTGTTTGCTTGTTTGTTTGGATTTTTTTCCGTTTTTAACAGCATTTCAGTCATATCATGGTGGTCAGTTAACTTATTCACACTTTTCCTTGGCAAGCTTAGCCGATCGAAGTGGTTTACCAGTACTAAGTGCACATACTTATGCCAGTAACTGACAACTGCCCTACTTGAATCAGAGGTAGGGGGAGAATGGCCATAGAAATAATTTAATGACCAATCCCCACACAAGTTATGTGGCTGGGCTGGGATTCGAACTCACGATCCCCGCAGTGACAGTCCAGAACTCTGCCCACTGAGCTGGGCCCGTCACTGCAAATTAGTATTTTATATACTGCAACAGGATTTATAATTACCTACAATATCCCAACAGAAAAGTCAAACATTTGCCAATAAAAAAAAACAGGATTTATAATTACCTACAATATCCCAACAGAAAAGTCAAACAATTGCCAATGAAAAAAAACACATGAAAAACAACAACAAAATGTCCAGATTGGAAAATTGTTAATTATAAGACAGTAAAAGAAATAGACCACAATTATTCTTACTCAAAAAGGAAATTAAATACTTGCTAAGTAATGAAAATGATTGAAACATTACATTGTAAAGGATTGTGTTATGTGTTCCATTCACAGAAGCATGTTTCCAATAGCCCTTATACATGTTATTTTTTCCTCCTAGTCAGTGCATTGAGGTTTGTCTAACTAACAAAATACATATTTGTTTTATTATAAAGCTGATACATTTTGCCTTGTTAATATCAATAAATTGCAACGACTAATCTACTTGTGCTATTAACCTGTTGCAAAGCAGTTTGTTTCGCATATAATTATATAAACATCACAAGCAAATGTACAAACTACATGAAAAATATTGCAACAATAAAGCATTATGGTTTTGAAAGAAAAATATGTGAACAAACAAAAAATAGGATTTAAGTAATCAGACACAATCTTATTTAGAAAACAATGTAGCTCTACTTAATTTCTACACAAATTATTATAACGTATAAAGCAATTTGTTGATAATCCCTTAAGCATTATACACAATTCGTCTAATAAAGCAATTTAAAATTTGCTTAAAATATACGTGTGCTGCTACCTAATAATATTTAATCCAACGACTGTTATTATTATTATTAACAGCAGTGTGTGGTCTACATTATGCACTTATATCACTATTTATAATATAACCTTTTCGCTTTCTATAAAAGTGTACATTCCATATGTATGGAATATATATTTCTGGAACGAAAATGCAGATTCCATTCTAGAATTATTTCTTCATTTGTCTGATTGTTAGATTTTGACCTATTATTTAAATTTCTAATTTTCTGTTGGGAAGAGTGGTTAGGTAACTTTGCTCTGTACATGTAGGTGTAATATTATTTACAGTTACTAGAAATTTCAACTTAGGCATAAAAAAAATATGGTTGTTTCAGGTAACATGCCCAAAACAATTAGGGTAGGAAGGTCGGGATTTTTTTATTTTTTATTTATTTTTTTTTGGTAAATGGTCAACTAGAAGATTCTAAAACTGAATAAATATTCAAAACATATCAGTAATATCCTTAAACATTGTTTATAAGTGGATACTATCAAAACAAAACACTTATTTATCCAAAACACATTTAATTATTGAAAAAGGTAATAAAACAAAAAACAATCTGACAAACCCAATAAAATGTTCTAGGGTCGGGGCATTTTTTTAGGGTAGGTCGTGTTACCTGAAACGAACATATTTTTTTTTACAACTTATGAATATATCATTCTAATTAGCGATAACTCCAGTTGAGTTATAGTGTAAAATCCTTAAATGTTATAATTCTAGACAAGTAATGAACTTAAAGAGTTAAGTACATACAAAATTATGTGTTTGATAAACACACATGCTCCCGGTTGGTGCTGGATAGCCCATTTCTAAGTCCAAATTAGGTCAAGGTCAAAGTGAGGTTGGGTAATATGGGTGGATTGGGAACGGTCATAGGCAAAGTGAGGTTGAGTGACATGGCTAAATGAGCAATGGTCATAAACAACAACAGTGTAGGTATCCAAGTGCTGTAGTAAGAGGTGTTAGTGCTAGACGAAACGTAAAAATCTAGTTAACGTGGTACGGACGGAATCACGGACAGGGCAATCACGCTATACCTCCCGCATCACGATGCCGGGAGGCATAAAAAGTACTTCAGATAAATGTCATTAAATACTACAGGATAGATTTTATACAAAAAAACAACAGAAAATACAAATATGATAAAGTTTCTGTAGGTACAAACGTCAAATGACTGACAGTTAAACAACCACATAAGATAAATGTGATGACATGTATGTAGGATAGAAAATTGAACTTAATGACAAGATTAATACAAACCGAAAAGATAAATGTGATGAAGTTTCCATAGGACCTACCGATACGACTTTCTCTGCGTCCTTATACTTCTCCTTTTCCTCTCTTCTTCTTCTTTCTTCTTCCTCCCGATTCCTTTCCTCCAACTCCCGCAGACGCTGTTCTTCCTTCCTCCTTTCCTGAAACAAGCAGAAAACAAGGATATAAATAACCAAAAATCTATTAAAGAGACATTACCCTTCAAAACCATAGTAAATTAATAAAATTAATGGGGCGTGTCGTGGGAAACCTGAGCTTAATGCACATGCGTAATATGTCGTCACGGATCAGCCTGTGTAGTCCGTTCATCATAATCCGGGACAACATTTTCCGCTTTTATGGTATTTGCTGTTTCAAGGATTAAGTCTCTTCTAAACATAAATCAACTGTAGGTGGAAAGTGCTGTCCTGGATTAACCTGTGCGGACTGCACAGGCTGATCCGGGATGACACTACGTACATGATTACGCCCGTGTTTCCCATGATACGTCTCAAATGTAAAATAATTTTGAAGGGAAACTTAAAGAGAATACTAGGTTAGTGTTGAATAAAGGTGTTTTTTTAGCGAGGCATAGAAAACCTGAACGATGAGACTTGTATTCTGTTTATCCCAATATTTTCTGTGTTTTTTTAAAATAAACATAAGAAAATACTAAATAACACAAAAAACATAAACTGATATCACTAAAATCACCAAAATGGCATAATTACAAAGCGTGTTTGCTTTTTTCCCACTGTGTTGATATAAAGTTCGGTTGATCACACAGGGAATTATTTTGTCAATGCCAACGTGATGACGGGATTTAAAAAAAAAATCACATACAATCCCCTTAAAATCTGCCAAAATGTTATTATGCATGATGAGTCTTTAATAATTACACACAAACTGATCACAATTTCATGTGATAGATTCCAAGTATTGGTTCTACCATTTTTATTCTTTCAAGGGAAAACTGAAAACGAAAACGAATTTGAACTGAACTAAATTATAAGAATGTTGTCTTTCTAAATATGCAAATTAATTAAGCATTAGGACAGCAAGTTTAAAGGGACCTGTTCACAGATTTACCAATTGACATTATTTTGAAATTTGTTGTCACCGATTCCAAAAATAAAAGAAGAGTGTGTATAATGTAGCAAAATAACATGACTGACATAAAAATATACTGTAAATACTGTTTCATTTATTAGTAATCATCAGATGAAATGGATAAAAACTATAAAGCATTTCTAACGCTAAACAATGAAATAATCTGGAATGCCTCTTTTGTTTTTGATGAAGTTGTTGAATCACATGAATCACTTACGTGAAATAAAAAATACACGCATCATTATATCATTCAGAATGGCCGAGGTAGCGTGTTAGACTTTCAACCCACAGGTCTGAGTTTGGAATTCCGGTGGGAGCAATTATATTTTTCTTTTTTATGCTTTTCTTGTTATAGTACATGAGCTTTTTAGTTCAGATGCTTTGATTTGCCGTGTAAAGACATTTAATGGCATATTTTTTTCTTTGTTTTATTTGGATTTTTTGCCTTATACAACAGTATTTCAGTCATATAACAGCGGTCAGTTAACCTACTCACACTTTTCCTGGGTAAGCTGTACTGAGTGCACATACTTATGCCAGTAACTGACAACTGCCCTACTTGAATCAGAGGGAGAGAATGGCCGTAGAAATAATTTCATGACCAATCCCCACACAAGTTATGTGGCCGGGCTGGGAATCGAACCTGTGATCCTCAGATTTGTAGTCCAGCGCTCTACCAACTGAGCTAGCCAGCCCGGCTTAAAAATGGCATATTTTGAAACACACAAAAATATGTGAACAAGTCCCTTTAACTGCTAACCTAGTTTACAAAAAAAGATGTGGTAAAATTTGTGAAGCACTTGTAAAGCTCTGTGAATAGGAATTAATACTTTATACATTTGCAAAAACTGGAAAAGTTTGTTATCCTCAGACAGACTCCAGTTCACAAAAGATTTTACAAGGATGCTACAAGTCTCTACTTGTGGTAGTAAGGTTTAATACACCAGGCATACTTACCTCTTCCTCCAGTTCTTGTTGCTTCCTTCTGCGTTCCGCTGAAATCATTACCAGAATTATTTGTTATCAGACAATAATTCAAAATGAACACATCAAAAGATGTGAATATGTTATACCAGCATATTTTGGGAATATTTTACTACAAGAAAATGTTGATCATTCACATGGTTCATACTCAAGTCTTGCATACAAATTCAAGGACTTTTCAAGGGTAGAATTGTGATTTTCAAGGCAAATATTTCTACATTTATAGACTTTAATAACAACTTTGCGAGGGTCATCTATAAGTCACTAAAATATTTGGGACCAATTTATGTGTCATTTTTACATCAAATTAACTGAAATGTTGAAAACAAAGTATATTCTTTGCAAAGTAAACAGTCGCATGTTGGTACATCATTCCAGCCCGCTTAATGCATAAATCAATCTATGCATAGTTTAAACATTTTTAAATATATATGGGCAACGAATATGTAGTTCAGGCTCTAATATTTCACATAAAAACAAAAAACAGTTCGAAAATTAGCAATATTTTGCCAAAGTACAGCCTAGATTTAGCTCCCTCTAATGAACTTTTTCATGTGAAGTGTGACCCATCGGTCCGGCCCTTCTGATTGGTTGTCAAGGTTGGTTGCTATGCGCAGGTGCGCGTGCTATAATATGTTTGTCTTAGTAAATTTGCAACTGCTTAATGCAGTAATTTTCACAAGAATTATGTAATTATGTGTTTTCTGTTCAAATTAATCGCTACACTGCTCTCATATAAACATGACCTACTTTCCATTTATTAACAGGAAACATGTGGAACATCTGAATGTAATCGTAAATAAACGGACAAACATATTAAAAAACATTTTAGTTTAATAACTTTTACTGAAATGCATTTATAGTGTGTTTTTTTTAAATAATATATTCAGAGTCCCGGACTGATGAAATGGTCTGGACCAGCGAGTACAAGGGATACTGGTAGCCTTCACAGTAAAACAAACTAGTCAAACACTAATGCAACACCAAAGATCACTAAATACGGACCAAGAATTGTATGCTTAAATTTACGGATTTCTGGGTTGATTTGGGTAGATTTGGGTCGATTAAGGTAGATTTGGGTCGATTTGGGGGATTCGTGCCGCCTCTTATTTTCAATGGGCGCCGCCATTTGCAATTATGACGTAGTACGCAAAAGCCTTGATTCGTACTCAAATTATAATGAACCTACAACATATTCGTACTGCCACGAGGCCAAATTTGTTTGTGTTTTTTTAAAGAAAAAACCAGAATCGTTCTAGTCTTGTTTTTTTCCCCATATACTTATACTTGAATGATGGCAAATGTAAAATTCAAGGTCTTTTTAAGAAATTCAAGGACTTTTGGTCCAATTCAAGTACCATATTCGAATTTCGGCATTTACGTTTTTAAGGACTTTTCAAGGCCGGTGCGAACCCTAATTCAATATAAGTGATTTGTTATAATTGTTGATCAAATGATCAAAATTTACAAAAAATAAAAATATTGTTTGCAGTATGCTCCATGTCATTTGCAATGTGACCACTCAGCAAGACATGTGACCACTCAGCAATCATGTGACCACTCAGCTTGTCATGTGACAACTCAGCAAGTCATATGACCACTCTGCATGTTATGTGACCACTCAGCAAGACATGCAACCACTCATCTAGTCATGTGATCACACAGCATAATGTGACCACTCAGCATTTCATATGACGACTCAGCAAGTCATGTGAACACTCAGCAAGTTATGTGATCACTCAGCTAGTCATGTGACCACTCAGCCAGTTATGTGACAACTCAGGAAGTTATGTGACCATTCAGCATGTCATATGACCACCCAGCAATTCATGTGACCACTCAGCAAGTTATGAGACCACTCATCATGTGACCACTCAGCAAGTCATGTAACCATTGAGCATGTCATGTGACCAATCAGCAAGTCATGTGACCACTCAGCAAGTCATGTGACCACTCAGCGTGTCATGTGACCACTCAACAAGTCGTGACCACTCAACATGTTATGTGACCACTCACCAAGTCAAGTGGCCACTCAGCAAGTCATGTGACCACTCAGCAAGTCATGTGATGACCCAGCAAGTCATGTGACCAGCCAGCAAGTCATGTGACTACCCAGAAAATCATGTGACCACTCAACTCACCTTCCTCATCCAACATCCTCCTTCTTGCCTCCTCATCATGTCTCTGCTTTTCCTGGACAAATATTAATTCTGTATTATAAGAAACCTGTGAGGTAACCAAACTCACTTTATAATTTAATATTGCACCTATCAATATTTTCTCAGGGGATGGGGGGGGGGGATGCAGCGGGCTGACCCAGGGGAATTTGACAAATTCTATTTTTTTGGGTCTAATTCTCAACCCTAGAGCCAAGCATTTTTGTCTAAATCCCCACAGTGGGAGATGCTTAATGGTGTTTCAAATGGCCCGGGGGCCAATATTACTCGGATCTTAAATCCGAATTATTCAGCAAGACAAATTCCCGCCTAACTAGACTGGCTTTCAGTCTAAAGTCCCTTATATGCCCACCGCTCCCTCCCTGGGGAAAAATATTGATAGGTGCATATACAATGCAAAGAACTACGTTGTAGCACCTCATGGATTTTGAGGATGTTCTAAATGTTCCCACACAGAGTTTTTCCATTTCCTGGGGGTGGTATTCACAAAGCATCTTAAGTTAATTTTATCATTATCCTGAAATGTGGAATTCTCCTCAACTGTGTAATTCCATACATACACAGTTTTGCACTATATATAGGTTATACTTTAAAATAACATCATTATGAAAATGTTATTTTAGGAACATCAACAACATATGAATCTGTTTACAGAGCAACATATAAGAATTCTCTCAGAATTGGGTATTACCCCATCATATTTTAAATAATTGAGTACTGAAAAAATACAACAACCACAATATGCAAATGGTGCGAGTTTTTATTTATTTATTGCAAACATAACCCTTTCTCTTTGCACAACACTACCCGTCCCTAAATCTGCCACACTTTGTTGCCTTTTTCCACACATTTCTGTGGAAAATGTGTGGAATAGAGTGGTAATAAGTGGAATTAGTGGCAAAGAGTGGAATTCCACTATTTTTATTCGGTTATGCCACATGAGAGGCAAATTTGCCAGCATTTACCACATTTAAGAAGTGGAAAACATGTGGCATTCTGTGGAAATTTGGACTTGTATTTTTGTGTCTGTGGCAAATGACTGGTAATGTGTGGAAATAATGGACTTAGTTTTTTTCATGGGTGTATCATGAGTGGCAAAAATACTTAGAAGATTTGAGATGTGGAAATCAGTGGAAAATTGGACTTGGTAATTTTTTTGTTACCTCATGAATGTTATTGAAGGATAGAAATTCAGTGTTTAAGTGTTTGTTAAGTGAATTTTTCAAAAATAATAAAGTTACTGGTTTTGTTTGTTGCTTAACACAGGATTCAACATGATGCAATTTATATAATAAATCAATCAATCAATCAATAGAACAATGCATTTTTTTATGTATACTTAAATATAATACAAATTAAAATACAGTTTTATCTTCAACACTTGAAATAGCTACATAAACTGTATAATAAAATAACCTTTCATTAAAAATTGTGTTGAAGTTTAGACCATGAAAAATATATTATTTGCAATAAATGAGAAATTTAATTAAATAAACGGTCTCATGTTAAACTTTATTAGAAATTTATACAAGTTGAAATTTCTTGACCCAGTACCAGCTGTGTAAGAACTAGTGATACTCCATTCAGACATGTGGCTGCAGTTAGATGCAACAATTGGCACACAATCTGATAAGCACTGACCACCAGCTGTGGTCTGCTACAGAATTTGGAACCTTCTTCCTTACAAAGCATCTGCTTATCTATTGGTTAACACATACACAGACTTCCTGATTGGTTCATTTAAACACAGGAAGTTTATCTTTGAATTTGAAAACATAGGTAGTGTTTTAGCAACTAAGTTAATAATGTTTACCTAAATTGTAGCGAGATAAAGCAAGTTATGGACTATAATTGTAAATTTAAAGTTATGCTGAAATACTGACATTAATGGACATTGTGTTAAGAAACAATGTGGATGTGGAAATCAACATTGAGTGTTGTGAAACTTGCTGGTACAGGACTTCAGGCCTTTGGTTTATTGGAATAGCAAAACAACTAATGGTTTGTATGTTTTGTTCGTATTTCCTTAAATTTCTATTTTTATGATACCATCATAACAATATTTGTTTTTTGTCTGGTTAGTGTTTTAACAAATTCAATAAATACTGAAACCATTGCATGATTTTGTTTAAGTTCACAAAATAGACAATGCAGTCAAAACATTGTTTAAGTATCTTACAGAACCGTAGGCGTGTGTATTCTATTGCTAAATAAATTCTTAGGTAAAGAATTGGAATGTTCTTATTTTAGAGTATTCATTCAGCTATTACAATTCTACAGAAGAATAAATAAATAATTGTGTGTCTAATCAATTGTATGTTAAATATTGGTATTTAATAAGCATAAATAGAGTCAAATTAAACTGTCTTCCAATAACATACATTGTCTAAACTTTATATGACAATAGAATAAATATAACAAAAACATTTCTTACTCATGTGCTCTCACAACAGTCTAAGTATTATAAATGTTACCCTATAAAATGATTTATACGATAACATACATCATAAATAATTATTTATGGATGTAGTTTAGCAGAGTTCACTATTTGATGCACAAATGCCAGTATGGGCAATGGTTTGTGCAAAATTACATATTGCTTACATTTGTATTGCAGACTTTGCCATGAAGTATCATTCAAGGACAAGGAATGATGACGTTCAGGATGATTTTCAGCACTATCTGAAGCACTGAAGACTTTACATATTAATTTACTACAAAACATTAATAAACTTTGATCTATGTATCTAAGTATATTAATCAACTTCTCATAAAATCAATTGTAATGACTCAAATGTGCATACATGTACATAATAAAGCATACATTATGTTAATTCTTATGTGTTAACATATATTAGATTTTATGTTGTTTTATATTCGGGTGACAGCATATTAATCAATCAGTTGGCAGAGGCAAAGCCACCAATTTTCACCATTTTCCACCATCTGTGGCAAAGAGTGAAAAATTTTCTACTGTGGTATTTATTGCCACAAAAAGTCTGGCATTAAGTGGAAAAGTGTCTAAATACTCCACTTATATCCACATATTGTGGCAAATACATGGAAATTAGTGGCATTTAGTGGAAATTGCATTTGCCACTAAAAGTCTGGCATTAAGTGGAAAAGTGTCTAAATACTCCACTTATTTCCACATCTTGTGGCAAACAAGTGGAAATTAGTGGCATTAAGTGGACATTGAATTTGCCACTGAAGGTCTGGCGTTTAGTGGAAAATTGTCTAAATACTCCACTTATTTCCACACCATGTGGCAAATGAGTGGAAATAAGTGGCATTTACTCGAAAACATGTATGTCCAAGTTCTGCTCATTGTTTTTCAATTCACCATACTAAGTGTGGCATTTAGTGGAAAACTGTCTAAATACTCCACAAACTGGAAATTTGTGGCAAAGTGTGGCAGATTTAGGGACGGGTAAATCTGCATATTGTTTTCAACACATAAGTATCTAAACTCTGGATAAATTCTGAAAATATTTTAAACAGTTTTCAAGTCGCAGTCTGATTAGTAGACCTAATTTTGCCACAATATAAAGCATTGCCACAAAACATTTCCACTGATAAATAGTGTTATTCTTGTCAAAATTTGCCTCATGTTTTTGTGGCCTAAATGACGTCGGAAACCATCCAATATGCAATTCAATGTAACCTCAATTTGATGATGTTTTGATACTAGTTAGAAGATTTAATGCCTGTGTGAAAATAATATTACTAAATATTTTAATGGTTTCCAATCAAACTGCTTCGTATTATAGGTGTCTGTCCTTTCATAACATACATTGTAACAATTTCGTAACCATTCTCGGCTGTTATGTACATATCTATCGGTCATTTTTTCCTCATGTCAGTCAATCAGTTTATGCACCTAGTTTGCCGTTTTTTGCATATTGGGTATTTTAATTGAGTTTTGTAACTCATCAAGTATAAAATTAATTGAGTAAAGGGGGTTTCAGAATTGCGTATTTATGCAAATACGCACCTTATCTGTTGCTCTGTGTATATTAAGTAAAGAAATATAATATATTCAAATTTTGCACTTGAGTGAAAATATTTAAGAAATTACTTAAGATGCTTTGTGAATACCAGCCCCGTTTTTTAAAGCAGAGTCACCATTTATCACCATACTAACTTTAACTAAGTCATTATGCAAAAAAAAGAAAACTTATTAGTTATAATATTTTAAAAGTTTAACAATATCCTGAATACAATTGCTAAAAAAATCAAACAATAATGGTATATGAACACCAACAAATAAAATGTGCTATTGTTTAGAGAATTACACATGTAATATTGATATTTATCAATTGTGCTTCAAATTACGTGTTATATATAAAATATTATGATAATGCATTCTAAGTTACAGATCTATATACAAAATTAATGCACTTCTCATACAAAAATATTGTGCATAATTTTAGGGCAACTATTGAAAATATAAAATACTTGTTTCTTAAGTACAAGTAACTTATGAATAATGATTATAACTATGTCTCTTTCACATCAACAAAATATCCTTCACTAATTTCTTATTGTTAAAGACAGCAAATAGACTAGTTTATTGTTCAACGTAACACCCTTGTATATGATAAAAGAGTAAACATGTTAAAGCATTGAAATTTGGCTTACCAGCAATAAAAGATCAAGTACAGTGAATATCAAGCATTTTCTTGATTCGATTTAAGCAATATTCAAATTAATACATAAAACTGTGTCCTCAAATCATATCCAACACATGCTGAAGTATATGGTGCAACATTCCAAACATTACAGAATACACAAAAGACATAAAATTATGTCACAAAAGAAATAAATGATGTCATAAGACTGTGCGCGTTTACTTTTTTCAACAGAGTATTTGAGTAAAATTTATTTAACAGAAGTGTGTCTTGTAAATGCATGATTGATGATTGGATAAAATGGATAAAATCATATTTAATAGTCACACTGAATAATTTGTCAATTAACACAATCCGGACTGTTGTTCAAGTTCACATGTTTTTCACAAGTTTCGATACACACAAGTACTTTAGGGGGTCTAACCAGATCCCAATGTTATTTTATCATCTAGAATACGTCCTAAACACAG
Source organism: Congeria kusceri (assembly GCA_027627225.1). Lineage (NCBI taxonomy): Eukaryota > Metazoa > Mollusca > Bivalvia > Myida > Dreissenidae > Congeria > Congeria kusceri. The sequence goes on along the minus strand of CM051032.1, from coordinate 31,896,421 downwards.
AAAAAAGGGAATGTTTAAACAGTTTCATGCACAAACACACATAGGTATCAAAAAGCAGTTATCTACAATTATTGACACTCCGAGTTGTCATTATTAACCGATTGCCGAACAAACATAGTTTAAAATCATGATAATTTTTCTTTCCAGAAAGTTTAAAATTGAAATCTCAAGGGGCCCCCTAGACCCCTGGCCAAATTGCTTACATTGAGATGAAAATCGCTAGTTTCATTTGATAATGACAACCCTGGACATTGCCCATGTCATTATGTTGTTTTTATATTGCCCTTATGTTTGTGTCATTTTGCCTTTACTTGATTGTTTTTTTGCTTCAAATGTTATTGTTGTTAGCAGCCCATTGATTTAACAATGTTGCATTGTTGCAAAAATGCAATTCTCATTTCTAACAAGACAAAGTAAATAAACATGCATATATTAAAATAGTAAATACAATATATAGATAGCATCTACAAGAAAATTACATCTAAAATAAACAGTAAAAATATCAAGAGGTCCAAAGAGCACATGCCTTAAGGCTGCCACGGGAAAGACATTTATTAATAGCAGTATGGCCCACGCGAAAAACATATATTCCGCATTTTATGGAGTAAGGTTGATCAAATTGACAGAGGCAGATTATTTACTTCATTTCACAGCCATCAGTCGTACGCACACTCTGAGTTACGCAGTTCAAACGGCTGTTCAAGTTGTAATAACTGTTTTACTGATTTGTTTTTGTTCAGAACATTCTATTTTATGTAGTTTATCAATCTATAATTGTTCACAATTTATTAATTCAAACAATTATAATTGTTCCCAGTTTAAGGAGAATTTATGCTATTCCCAATTTCATGGATATAGGTCATATTCCAAATATGGTGAAAAAAAAGCTCTGTATCACTCTGTGTAGACACGCAGAGGCATTGTGCGATTAAATTCAGCAGATATCAATATCGAATGGACCACTTATTTTTCTTCATTTTCTTTCACAGTGTATATTTATATGATTTTTCAAATAGCTGACCATCTTACCGTCATTTTAGAATACCTGACCTTCAACAACAAAAATTTGCAATATATGATACAATATTATTGAAGGATATTCATTATTCAACCTTTTATTTCACTGGTTTGTATAATAATATAATTGTTTTGTAAGTTTTAAATTTAATTAGCTAATTTTTTAAGAACAAAACTATGGATTTTTAAGTAAAAATAACACAAAATCTCTTTGGAATTTAAAGACTTAAAACAGTTACACACTTAATGGACAAAAAAACCATGTTTTAAAAAACGTACATGGAGACATTGTGAGGGTTGAGCCTGAAACTATTGTATTCTATACAGAAATGAGGCGCGTCGTGGGAAAACCGGTCTTAATGCATGTGCGTTAAGTGTCACTTTCCGTCTACAGTGGATTTATGTTTAGAAGAGACTTTCTTGAAACAGAAAATACCATAAAAGCGGAAAGTGTCAACCCGGATCAGCCTGTGCGGACTGCACAGGCTGATCCGGGATGACACTTTACGCACATGCATTAAGTCCGGTTTCCCCACGACGCGCCTCAAATATTACGCAGATACAACAGTTTCAAGATCAACCCTCGATTCCTACCTCCTCCTTCCTACGTCTTTCCTCCTCTCGAAGCCTGCTGACGAGTTCCCTTTCTTTCTTCTCGTCCTCCTCGCGTAACCTCTCACGCTCGACTTCCGCTGAAAGGAAATGCGAATAGTTATGAGGAAACTTTGAAGGGCTCTCTATGGCTTAAACTTTTATTTCGCCTGCATAAAATCCTACTCATTTCTGGTATTTTATATGATTTTATAAACAAGAAGCAGCAAACAGTGGATGCAAAATCTTAAACTGCCTATATTGTCAGTTTTGACATATGCTGACTGCTATTTTGTCCACAGAGCAAATATCGAGCAAAAGATTTTCACCTTTTTGTTGTAGGACCAGCTAGACAATACAGAACTGTTGATTTTGCCAACTCCCACCCCACACCCACTGACAAATAATGAAATTAAAACCCCAAGTTAATACTGTTATAAAGCTGTTATCAAACAGTTATCAGCTGTTATCAATTATTATCAAAAGGTTATCAAACATTATCAAACTGTCTTCAACGCACCTTGTCTTTCCCTTTCTTCTTCGTCTTCGTCTTGGAGCACATCAAGACTTGACTTCACGTTACACAGGAGAACTTCGATCTCCGCAAAAGCAACAGGGGTCCCTGGAATTGCCCGATTCTTCAGGAACGCTGCCCATTTGCGTCGGGAAAAGTTCTTACCATGCATAGCCTGCACCATCCACCTGGCATTAGTGATATGTTAAACATACAAAGCAAAAGTGAACTGGTTATTTAATGGGAGGTCTCACATTTTATGGTGTTGGCTTTTATTCAATACCCAGTGAAAGCTGGTTTTAGTGGCTAAAACTCTTCAAAGCTAAAGAAATTGAAAAATAATCAACTTCTAATGAAATATTTATGTCCAGAATATGTTATGTTAAAGTGCTTTGCCACCATTTTGGCAGGTTAACGTCGTCTGTCTCTGACTGTGATGTCCTTGTTGTTTAAAAATCACAGTCACAAATAAAGCATCAAACTGTTGGGACGCAATGAACATCTATTTCAAAGTTATACAAACTCTCTATCACAACTATTTACAATATAGTTGGTGTTCCTCTTGTCCTGTCCCTCTAATCCATATTGAGGAGTAAGAAAGTAAAAATGTAACCAAAAAAGGTCAATAATTTACATGGCCTGGTGTTCAGTTATCGTGTCCCTCTGTTCTCTGTCGAGCAGTGAGAACTCCCAGCGCAGGTCCTGGACAAGGAAATAGCGCCGGTCCATCTCCTGAAGTAGGTCATGAAGCTCCTCCAGCGTACAGACATCAGGGTTCGTGCACACATACTTCATACACGCTAACACCTATGAACATAAATTTGGGATATGCGCACACATACCTCATACTAGCCAATACCTGAGAATTAAGGTTGCACATTCACATTCGATGAAACATTACAACTAGGTCCAAATAAAATAAAATAAATAACTGTTTAATGTTTTCCTTTTGTATTTGAAATTAATGACAAGATGGACATACAGTTGAACACCACTATTTCGAACATCGTTAATTCGAATTAATCGCTATTTCAAACTTTTTTTCTGTCCCGATTTTTGCCTTCTTTATTTAACTAAAATGTCGCACAAAAGCCTTAGCTGTGTATCAACAGTGTGATGACTTGGCAGTCGTCGCTCGGTAAAGTTTTGGAACCTTCCATTGTTCTTGGGTTTACAAGTGATTATTGATGCGTGGCTACATAACCAACATTCAATGGATAAACGGTAGAGTTATAATTGTGAGTAACAAACTATACAATCTTTAGAATGTTATTTAAGAACATTCATTATACATGTACACATTGTATACCGGTATACGCATGGTGTGATTTAAACGCATGCGCAATTTTCACAACTAAAAATTTATAAGTACAATAGAGAACATCGCTATTTCAAACTGTCCTATTTCGAACTATTTTCGTCGGTCCCAACCCCTTCGAAATAGCAGTGTTCAACTGTATTATTCAAATAAAAAAAAGAAAGTTAACAAAGAAAGATTTCAAACAAAAACATAAAAATATAAATCAATTTATTAGTGTTTTTCACACTATTATCAAGACACTATAACACCTTATACATAGTTGTATTGAAATGGAATTTATGGATCTAGAATACAAAATTTCATTAGAGAAAAAAAGTCCAATGGTTGTAACAAGGAAAATAATAACAACTAAACAAGATAAAAATTCAATAATAGTAAATAAAATATTTAAAACATTATAAGTACTTGGTGTTTATGACAAATGTCTAGAAACAAATAATCCAGTAATGCAAACTAAACACAATAACAATTTAATATTATTAATTAATATGAGGCGCGTCGTGGGAAAATCTGTCGTAATGCAGTGCATAAAGTGTCGTCCCGGGTTGGCTTGTGCAGTCCGCACAGGCTAATCCAGGATGGCACTTTCCGCTTTTATGATATTTTCTGTTTCAAAGAAGACTCTTCTAAACATAAATCCACTGTAGGTGGAAAGTGCCGTCCTGGATTAGCCTGTGCAGACTGCACAGGCTAATGCGGGATGACACTTTACGCACATGGATTAAGACCTCAAATATATTTCAAACATAAATACTTGGGGGTAGCTGATTCCACCCATTCGTATATCTCCGTGTAAGCCCTGCAATTCCAGAGGAGTTAGTTCTCCTCGTCCATGGCGGTCGTACTGGTTAAACACATGTTTGAGGACCTCACCTCTGTCGGCAGGCATTAGCTCCCCCATCTTAAACTAGAAGTGTACCATTGGAATATAGAATCTGACTTAAGTTAAGTTAGTCAAACTGTATGTGTTAAGAATCTTAAACAAATACCTTTACAATACATGAAAGATATTTCCAGCGACAATTAGAAAGTTAAAAATACATATATTAGAAAATACTTATAAGGAGGGGCAGAATAATCTGAGATGTATTATACACCTGTAACACAAGTTATTGGGATGTGAAGATAAAAACTAATATTAAAGAAGTTTTACAACGACCTTGTCATAGGATTTAAGACATTTGTTAGACTAAAAGTGATTCTGGTGGAAAGGTGGAAATTCGACACGTCAAAAGAATCCGGGTCACTCGACATAGACTTTGATCGAATTTTAGATCGTGGAAATACTCCCCCCCCCTCCCCCCTGATACACCAAGCCTCTCCCACTGTGAGGAATTAGACAACAGTGCTTGACTCTAGGGTGGGAAATTAGACCCCAAATTATAAACTTGGGACAGTTGAACTTTACCAGTACGTATTAAAATGCGGGAAAACATGTAGTTTTTACGTTACTAAGCGCGCTGTGCACGCCTTTAGGCGCCTTATATACAGAGCCACGCGCTAGTGCTGTGAAATCCTTCATTTGGCCATAAAATGGAAAAATAACCTCTTTTTTGAACTCCTCGTAAAAAATCAGGGTCAAAAACCTCGTTTTTTAACAATGTTATTAACCAGAAAAAACTCAAAACAAAACGACATGCACCTGCTTCAGTTTTACCAATGAAATTACATTTTGATGACGCTGTACCATGTGACTAATCAAGAGACATCATGTGACGTAATCATCGCATTTGATTGGTCCAATTTTTAATGAGATGCAAAACGACCTCTCAAATGTAAACAAAACAACGTGATGCCGTTTGTATACGACGATTTAAGTAGTATTTGTAGAAGTACTGAAGGTTTGATTTTCTGGCTTAGGGATTTGCGTTTATTAGGAGATTTTGGTGGTGTTTGCAGAGTCTGTTTTGGAGGGTAAAGTAAGCCTTGTTCAAGATAAAAGTTATAGCAAATATCAGTGTGTTTGGATGTGCTCAAATAGGTCTTGTAACAAGAAAACATCAATTAGACAGGGGAGTTGGTCAAGTGGCACTCACTTAACTCTAGCTCAAGCACTCAAATTAACCTGCTATTGGGTGAACTAGCTTCCAAGTGACTACATTGCTACTTGCGGTCTCAGAGCACATTTCAGTGAACTGGAAAAACTTTGCTAGAGAAGTGTGCTTGTCAGAGCTGGAACAAGACAGTGAAAAATTAGGGGGCCCGGGTTGTGTAGTTGAGATTGATGAATCCAAATCTGGAAAGAGAAAATATCACAGGGGTAAGAGGGTATAGGGTGTTTTTTTAGATAGTTGAGGACAGATCTGCAGAGACTCTTATTCCTATTATCAAAAAATACATAGTGATTGTTGGAAGGCCTATTGTTCACTAGAGAAAGAGGGTATTACGCACCTGACAGTAAACCACTTGGAAGAGTTTAAGAATCAAGAGACTGGTGCATGCACCAATTTAGTCGAAAGTATGTGGCACTCGGTTCAAAATAGCTTCCCCAAAAGTGGAACGCAAAATCAGTTGTATGATAGCTACCTGGTTTAATACGTAATTCATAAAAAGTACCTCTAAGTGAGTGATAAATTCCACACATATCTACAACTGATCAAGCGTGTGTATGACTGCCATAGTAGGCGGCCGCTCAAGAAGGTATTAACAGCCGAAACTGTTAGTAACAGCCCAGAAATTGACACCAGTCTCGATCTGTTTGATAATTAGGTAAGTTGTATCCTATTTATATCCTTTATATCGGGGCCTGCTGCCCCCAAACCCCTGCTTTTTCGTCCGAATCGAGACAGCGAACGAGTGAAAAAATGGCGGCCATCAATATTTTGTTTACTTCCTTCTTAGCAACTTTTGCGCACCTGTTAATTCCATCTGGCATGCACAGAAGCGGTAACTAATTGCGTACCGGTAAAGTTCAATCTACCCATAAACTTATTAAACTTACTCATATTCCCCTATTACAGTGTACTAATTATGTTTACACTGCCCACATATAAGTAGCTCAATAAAATTGACACTAAATATTGTTTTTATACTGTTAAATAAATATGCTTTTGCCCGTTAACTAGGTAGCACCTATATTCATATTACTTGAAATATTGATAGCTGAATAATAAGCTATAAAATAAAGTTATTCATTGTTTATTATAATACTGTAATGTTCCTTGTTAATGAGTCTTGTTTAGCTCTACACAATCAAGACCATTTCAACTGGACTTAGCACAGAATGAAGCAAATTCGACATACAATGGAATATCGCATGACAAGAAATTAGTATTTAAGGTAAGGCCAAAAAAAAAATTAGTTCAGTTTCTGGTCTCCTGCCCCAAAAAATAAGGGTCGGTAGGTAGGGGGTTTTTTGGGGGTTTTTTAATGATGGAAGAATGATGTGTGTGTTCCATATATGTATCTATTCAGATGAGTATCGTGTATTATGGTACTTCATGTATTACGCGCACATTTTTACCCTAAAAATCAGCTATGAGAATTTGGCGTGCGTTGTACATGGTAACAGTCTTTTTCAGTCATGTTTTTAGCTCACCTAAGCACAAAGTGCTTGATGAGCTATTGGTATAGGGGACCTCTTCGGCGGCGTCCGTCCTTCTGTCGTCAAGGTGCCGTCAACAATTTGGACCGTTATCGCCATAAAGACTACATTTTTTATTCAATCTTGACCAAAATTGCACAGTTTGTGTATGACCATAAAATCTTGGACGGGTTCGATAATGGGCCCAATCTGACCAGCAACACCAGAGTTATTGCCCCTTTTTCATGCCAAAAAAGTGCAAAAGTGCCCTTTTGCAACGTATAGACTTTATTTTCCATCCAATCGAAACCAAACTTTCAAAGTTTGTGTATGACTATCAGATCTCATCAGATGCCAAAAATGGGCCAGATCGTATTTCAAACACCAGAGTTATTGCCCTTTGTTTATTAAAAAAATATACAAGAATGGACATTATTCAGGATATAGAGAGACATTTTTCATCCTATCTTCACCAATCTTCCAGTTTGTCTATTACCATGAGATTACAGTTGAAGTCGAATATAAGCAAGATCGGACCAGAAACACCAGAGTTATTGCCCTTTGTTTGTGAAAAAAATATGCAAAAATGGACATTATACAGGATAGAGACTTTATTTTTCATCCAATCTTCACCAATCTTGCACAGTTTGTCTGTGACCATAAGATTAAAGGTGAAGTCGAATATAAGCAAGATTAGACCAGAAACATCAGAGTAATTTCCCTTTGTTTGTGAAAAAATATGAAAAAATGGACATTATTCAGGATAGAGACTTCATTGTTCATCCAATCTTCACCAATCGTGAACAGTTTGTCTATGAACGTAAGACTACAGGTGAAGTCAAATTTAAGCATGATCGGGCCAGAAACACTGGAGTTATTGCCCGTTGCTTTTGGAAAAAAACATCAACAAGTTATCAATGATTGGCTTGCACACACGATTTTTGATTTAATGTTGACCAAACTTACACAGTTTGCGCATGACCATAAAAACTGATTGATAAAAATTGATTTCGAACAGTTGCAAGACTTGCATGCAGTTATTTGTACATGCAACTTTGATGTCTTCAGAGCCTGCATTAACATCATTTATCATCATTGGAAAGAAAATTATCAAAGAAAAAGCAAAACTTTACCGTATAGCACAACCATCGCAATTATCGCATTGCAACTAGTTTTCCAAAACTGTTGCCGAAAAAGACATCAAAATCTACTGTTTGTGCATTTTCCAGAATTGTCAATGACTTAATGAAAAAGGGTCAGGTTCAAGAAAAATGATTTGAGAACCATTAGCAAAAAAACGCACATCCACTACTGAACTCATACTTTAGTTAGCCGATTACACTAACCCATGTTTTAAATCAAAATTGATCCTACCCCCACTGTGTGTTGTTCTGATACCTTAATTTTCAAACCTGTCACAACAGTATGGTCTTCATCTATACCAGTTCTCAGGTGAGCACTTTGGGCCATCATGGCCCTCTTGTTTTGAAAATTTTAGCGATATTTTATTTTATAATTAATTCATAATTTTTTTTTTAACGAGACATTGCATCCTAATTATCTTGCAATCCAATTTGAACAAACAATAAAATCTGTTAAACACACAGACATTGATAATAACACCTGAGAAGAGTGGAAGCGCAACGTCATCAATTAGCCTGGGACCATATTCCAAAAACATCTTAAGTCGATCTTAAAATATTTTCACTTACGTTCCAATTTTTGTAAGGTAATATTTTGAAAACTACACAAAAATTAATGAATCCAATTACATTCAAGTAAATATTAGTTAATAATCACTTGATTATTAGTGAACATTTAGCAGAATTTCATGTATACATGGAATAAAATGCTTAAGGAAAGTTATGATTTGAAGGCGAAGGATAAGATTTTTTACTTAAGATGTTTCTGGAATACGACCCGAGGTCTTTAAAATCTGTAAGCCTTTAGTAACAACCATAGCAACGGTGTCGGTTTGACTTCAAAAAGTCTTTGATGTAACTGCTGAGCTGGGGCCATTGTCTAGCAGTTTGTAGCACTAAGCGTGTAACAAGATTAACATGTGGTCAGTGAAAAAAGCATCAATCAATACTATTGTACCTGAACAATGCAAGCAGTGTCGATAGAGCATTAATGAATTAGCGTTCAAGAGGATATGTCAAGGGTGTGCAAAAAAATTAGACAGTTGTTTTGTTGCATCGGATAAATTGTAGATTTAAATGGGAGTGACAAAATATACATGTATTGGAATTAACATAGAGATTGTGTCATGGCATAAAACTTAATGAATAGTAAAATAGGGAAAGATCTAGAGCAAAATAGCAGGGCGTTGCACCCTGCTCGTTTTTGGTTCCCCCTGCTGCCATTCTAGACTGGTCAACACAGAAATGTTGAATATCTTTTGGAATTTAATATATTTTTGCAGAATTTCTATGACAAATGAAAGAATATGCTTAAAAACCGTAATAACAAGCATTAGATTAATAAATACCCTGGATTAAGCAAATTATTAGAAAATGTCAAAAGACTGGTCCAGATTTCCACCCTGCTCTTTTTTAGCAGCACCCTGTACAGTCTTCACGAATAAATTATTAAATCCGTGTACCGTCGGTCCACCAAGCCAGCTAAAAAGGCTGGACCAGATTACAATTAAGTGGACCATGGAAACTTTCTGTCACTCTTTTGAATTATATGAATAACTAAAACCAATGACATTGTTTAGACTTTTTACTCTCATTAAATGGTAAATCCATTTTTTCTACCACATTGCTCCTGGAATTGCAAGAGACCTTAACTTTATGGACAACCAGTCCATTAAGCTTGCAAATTTTGATGGACCAAGCAAAAGTTTGGTGGACTCGGTCCATGGTCCAATGGTTTGTCGTGAAGACTGCCTGTACCTTTTGTGATCCTAGATCTTTCCATAGTAAAATGAATATTTGCATTCAATTTGGATTACTAAGTGTTTTAGGCACAAGGTAATTATGTATGCGTATCTGAAATTTACATTGGTTACGTTTTTTATGAAAGTAAATTTAGTTCAATATTCCAGAAAAAAATAAAATAAAATATGGACACAATTTCGTAAAATATGTACCATGTGCAACAGTGAATCATTATCAGGTTTATAAAACACAAAAGCCAATTAAAATCTTGTTTGGTAAAATGAATAATATTTATTGGCGGCAATAATAAATTATTTTTGGACCAAAAATATGTAGAGTTGGCAGCAAAAGTAAAGGGTCGTTCGGGAGACCAGAAACAGGATTACTTTTTTTTGGGGGGGGGGGCGGCGTAATATAATAGTGATTGAAAATGAAATTTAATCAACATAAATTTTGGAAAGTAAGTGGTTTGCATCAAATCACTTGGTGGAATGTTAATGTAAGTTGACAAGGAATCACTTTGTTGATATGTTTTAACAGAAATGGGAAAATCCGTAAAAAGAACTAACAACTTTACAAGCATAAAACGCAAATTCAAATGCCATTTGGAAATTAATAGACTTTTCCATTAAAAAGCAAGTTATTATACACGGTTTCCTAAAAATTATAGTTTAAAGTGCAGTAAGAGTATTATTCACATACATTTATATGTTTAAAGGTGTGACTACGACGATCAAATTACTTCGTAGATTTCATCTTGTGCAGCCGCCATTTGTAAACAACTCGGTGCCAAGTCTCAAAATGTTATCTGTAATTTCATTGGCCCATTCTTGACGACCGACCAATCGTATGAATGGTATCACAATTTGTTTTGACAGCCTCGTTCTAACGCCACCAACATGGCAGGAAATGACAGGGGAGGACCTATATTGTGAAATATCTTCAAAGCCAACCACTGTCATTTCTAGTTCTTGCCATCAAATTCTATCAAAATGAATGCAGAAGTTGAACATCATATAAGACAAAACCATCCGTGGACAAAACTACCAGCTAATGTGAAACAGGTAGTAAGTCGGTCCCTATCTTTTGACATCTCCCATTTGTAACATTTGACAATTTTAAGTTAAATAGAAGTCAATAGTTTTAGTGCCAGATATAGAAAAACGCGATTGACAGTAACTATTAAACATTTGTGTTCGATCATCATCTCTATTTCCTGAAAATTGTCAGGGGCGTACCTGGCTGTATTTTGAGTATACGCACAGCTATAAAACAGGCCTTTTTCTGACGTTTTGGGGAAAAAGTACCTTGGTTAAATTGGGAAATTCATGACGTAAAATTTTCAAAATTGAGAAAAATTCGTATCGCTAAATCGTAAGTATAATGAAGAAATTTACAGTTTTAAATCAATAAATAAGAATTTAACAGCACTAATAATTTTAATTTAACTCTAAATTGTGATAAATACCTAAGCAAGTTATGCAACCAAGAGTTTGTAATCATATGCATGTCTCATTTCCTATAAGTATGTGTATATTTCTAAAAAAGCATCACCCAATCTGACCAACTTCACCAAAAAATAAAATTGTGGGATCTACTGTCTACATGATGTGTTAATAAACATCTAGTTTTAATGATGTGTTAATAAACATCGTGTAGTGGCTACACTACGTAGGCCGCGAAAATATGTGATAACTTGAAAAGAAATCTTTACCTCCGTATATTTAAATCCTTCCATTAACGGACACATCCACTTGTGTAAATAACAAAATATTTGCCCATAATTCATGTTAAATTTCATCATGATAGAGGACAAACAAATCGTTTTTCTTTGTGTTACCCATTTTATTACACAGCTATTAGAGTGTTCTCCCCTTGTAAACAATGTCAACGATAAAATTAGAGAATATCCAAATGTAATGCCAGTGTAAAAAAATCGTCTGTAAAGTATTGAACAAATCATATTTTTACTTTCATTTTCGAAAAAAATACAGATTTTTTACAATTGGGAATTTCTGGGTCAGAATTGGGAAAAATAATGCATATTTGGCATTGGGAACGGGTCCGACTATCGGACCCGTGAGAGCAGTAGAAAAAGGCCTGTAAAATAATGGGTCGCTTTTTTGTTTCTCCTCAACTGTCAGACAGTATAGAGAAACGCATGTATTTACATATATTGCTTTACATAAAAGTGTCCATTCGAATGTCACTGACTGAACAATTAAATATAACACCTTCCGATTAAAGCACTTATTTTACCATAGTTAACTTGTCACATTGGTCTACATTTTAAACAGAATGGCAAGTTCTGCAGCTCGCTGAAATGTTAACCACATGCGCTGCATTGATTTCTTTTTCCCTGGCTTTATATGTTCATTAATCCAAGGCCCAACAACCTTTCAGTCCCCATCGTAACTCGTCAGGTACGTTTTAAAAAACTATTCAAGTGTTTTTTATCACCTTTGGGGGAATGGTGGTGGGGCCCTTCAGATGTGGAATTTTACGGCAAAAGGGGAATTTTTTTTTTTCAGAAAAGCATTATTTTGTGCAGAATTAAATTATTCTACTTTGTTGTAAAACATTAATCAATTGCTTTGTTACAAATAATAACATATGCACTTACTTGGTTTGATGAAGAATTGCTGGGATTGTTTACAAAAATGCCTCTATCTTAGTCATTTTTTGTCCGATTTTGGTCTTTTTTTTTTCAAAATAAAGCTTACATTCTGAGGGGAATTTTAAGGCAAATATAGGGGAAAAATATATACTTTTTTAGCAGGTGAGTGGGGCCGAATTTGGGCGCCAAATTGGCCCTAAAAAAACACTGTCTTTGAATGTCGAAAACGATCGTTCAACTGTTACTGTCGATACGTGCATGACAGCAAGAACAACTAGACAACGCCGTATACTAGTATTTGGATAAGTATCCTGTGTGGAATATGCTAATCTGGAAACTACGTCTTTTTGTGCATTTGACGATGTTTCAACAGTTCTGAAATATTAATATGTACTTGCACAATACATTAAAAGAATACTATCGCCTTGCCAAATCCAACAGCTCTTTTTGGCGCTTGTAGAAGCGTGTCTGGAAGAACCGTTCCCTTCGCTTATCAACAATGATTCAAGTGTACAGAGCTGCAGATGTCACAACTCTCCTGTATGGATTCGAAGCTTGGGTTCTGTAACGAAAACAAGTGCAGCTTCAGGAACGATTCCATCAGCGATGCCTTCGAACCATCATGAGCATCAAGTGACATGACACTATTTGACACACATAGAAGTCTTGGAGCGAGCCAACGTCCGCAGCATAGAGGCCATGTTTCTGACCAGACAGGTCCGCTGGGCTTGACAACTGTCAGTTATGGAGGACACCAAAATGCCCAAAGTTGTGTACGATGGAGAGCTAAGCCAGGGAAAACGTGACAGAAGCGCCCCAGGAACGCGCTTCAAGGATCAGGTGAAGCGCCAACTCAGTACAGCTGGCATCCCAGAGAAAGACTGGGAAAAGATGGCAAAGACAGAAGCAGATGGAGGACTGTCACAAAGCAAGGTGCTAAGATCTTTGTGGAAGCCGTGAGAGAAGCTGCGGAGGCCAAGCGCAGACAGAGGAAGGATACAGCAGCCCAGATTCCCATTGGCCAAGGGTTCCATTGCCCAGAGTGTGCTAGACGGTGTCGCTCAAGGAGTGGTCTACATAACCACCAGAGAACGTGCCAGAGACTTTCTATCCAATGATCCTAGATCTGAGGAACCAGTCATCGTCATCGTTACATTTAAAACAATGTGCAACTATCACTTATTTTAATCAAACAGAATACTCAATACAGATTGCAATTAAATTCGGAAACAGCTACCCTGCAAAGAGTTTTACTGTGATGATCTTGTTTTCCAAACAAACAAAAACTGGAAAAAATCACCTCATCCTGACTGACAGTATATCGAAGCCCTTTATGAGCTGTGAACCACGCTGCCGGCGTTTTGTGCATTTTTCCATGTTCTACAATTAATGGAAATGTGAAACCGTGCACATCATTGACTTAACATACGATGGAAAGCAAGCTGATCGTTTGCAATATTTTCCGCGAAGTTAAATGGCCATTTAAACAATCGAAATATAGAAGCTATATGACTTCACGCATAACATAATGTGATGTAATGGTGACTATGACAAATTGTTTCTGACGATTCCGTAGTATATCTACTGTTAATATTTTGCCTACAAAAGATCATTCATGCACATGCGTATGATCTGTATTTAATAAGAAAGCGTATAAAAAATCGTAAGAAGTGGAAGGATTATTAGTTTTTCTATCATTTTTATCAGTCGGATAGTCATGTCTTAAAGGGACTTGTTCAAAGATTTGCGCATTTTTTGAAGTATGCCCTTAAATGTCTTAACTTGGCAGATTTAAGCATTGGAAATAAAAAGCTCAAGTATAATAAAAAAAGAAGTATTTAAATAAAAAAGGAAATAATTGGTTCCAACGGGATTCGAACCCGAGAACTCCGAATTTAAAGGCTATTGCCTTAACTGTTTGGCCATTCTGACTTGTGTATTTTACTCTGCATTATTTACGTTATGTAAGTGTTCCACATGATATCGACAGTTTCAAGGAAAACAACAGAAACGATCCAAATTATTCCATCGTGTAGCGTTACAAACGCTCTATAATTTAATCAATTTCAACTGAGGATTACTCATGAACAAAACGGTTTTTAAAGTATATTTCTAGGTCCGTAGTGTTATTTGCTCCCTTGCAGAGACGCAGATAAGGCGAGTGCACGCGTAAATTACGCAGAGGAATAAAAATTTGGGTGTACATGTACGCACAATATTTCTTGTGTTTGCGTACACAACATCACAATTTAGTGACTAGAAGACAGAAGATGTAAGTTTTTACATCCCTGCCTACTTGATTGTGCACATGCTTCAGTAGTTAGGTTTGTAATTAAAGCCTTAAACTGTTCAGAAGTCTTTCTTGTAACATAATTGTATTCAAATAGTGTTGCTATACATTTTTTGGCTTGCTATTATAATATTATATATTGTGAGGTCAAGTTGGTTTAAAGTTTTGTTAAACGATTAGATGAATGCAGCATTTAGAGATTAAAGGGGCATATTGACGGCTATTACGGTAAAATATTTAAAAAACTAAATTGTACTTTAAGAAGTAATTATTAAATGATTGCTTAACACAGATGTCTCGTTTTTGTATAAAGGAACAATATGAAGTATTTATTGTATAATTATAAAAAGTTGTCACCGTGACACTCAAACGGTATTGAAGCATTGGAATGTTATCATTGAAGTGCGCAATTTTGTAGGCGTTAGTTAGAATCCTGTTGGAACTGTGTATCGAAAAACACATTTTAGACATTGCACACATTTTTTTCTTAACGATTCCATCAAAATATCACTGCTACAAAAAAAAAATATTCGTCAAAAATGGGAGTATGCCTTATTTTAAAACGTGTCAATATTTATGGAAATAACGTTGATTAGCCCCTTTAAGTCAGTGTGCGTTTCTTCGTAAATGTTGAATATCTTGACAGTGTTCTATGCTTTTGCATATATTCATTGATAAAAAAAGGGCAATATTTAACGTTTGCAGCATAAAAAAAGATAACAATTAAGAAATTGTCAAAACATTGTTTGATATCAAAGGGTTATTCTTGTGTTCGTCCCTGCTTCTTCAATGTAGATGCCATTATCATTTTGTATAATTAATAAATAGATAACAATACAATTGGTTATTTAATGGTATTAGCTGTAAATTAAATATTGAATGCACATATTATTGCCATGCATTTTCGTAATTCTGCAAAACCATTCAGTGTTTTTTTAGGGCCAATTTAGGGCCGAAATTTGGCCCCATTCCCCTGCTTAAAAAGCATATAATTTTCCCCTATAATTACATTGAAATTCCCCTCAGAATTTTGAAAAAAAAAAGACCTATATCTGACAAAAATTGACTAAGATAGAGGAATTTTCGTTTAACAATCCCAGCATACCAAGTTTGTGCATTAGCTTTGTTGTCATTTGTAGCACAACAATTAATGTTTTATAACAAAGTAGAATATACAAATGTAATAATGCTTTTCTGGAAAAAAAATCCCCTTTTGCCGTAAAATTCGCCGTCTGAAGCGCCAAGCCAGCTTTCCCCCAAAGGCGAAAAAAACTGCCATTTTTAGGCCAACTTTTCGAAGAAAAGGTAAGCTATTTTACTCGCATTGGCATTGGCGTTTGCGTCGGTGTTCAGCTAGGTTAAAGTTTTTTGGTAGCTAGTTTTTCAGGAATGGCTTGAGGGCTTTCATTCAAACTTAAAACATTTATTCCCCGCATTGAAATGAACCTATAGGCGAAGTTTGGTAACTCTAGTTTGAAATTTGTCAAGATTATGGGCCTTTTTACACTTAGAAATTTTACATATAAGCTATATGGAAAGGTTAAAGTTTTTCGGTAAGCTGGTTTCTCAGGAATGGCTTGAGGGATTTCATTCAAACTTAGAACACTTATTCCCTATATTAAAATGAACTCATAGGCCAATTTTGATAACTCTAGTTTGAAATTTTGAGGGTTGAGCGTGAAACTATTGTGTCTGCTTCACACTTCTATATCAGATACAATAGTTTCACGCTTAACCCTGATTTTTCAAAATTATCGGCCGTTTTGCACTTAGAAATTTTACATATGAGCTATATGGACAGGTTTAAGTTTTTCGGTAAGCTAGTTTATCAACTTTTCATTTCCGCTCTCTAACTCGATAATGGATTAAGCTATTGTAATGAAAGTTCAAACATAGATACTTTATAGTGAAACCTCTCTTGGGATCGCATATGGGGTGGGTGGGGTCAAGGTCACTGTTATTAAAAATAGAACAACGGTTTCCGCTCAATAACTTGACAACGTATTGAGATATTTTAATAAAACTTAATACATAGATACCTTATATCAAGACCTTACTTGGGATTGCATATGGTGTGGGTGGGGTCAAGGTCAACTGACAAACAGTTTACGCTCAATAGCTTGAGAAGACATTGAGATTTTTAATGAAACTTTATAAATAGATACCTTATATCGAGACCTCGCTTGGGATTGCATATGGAGTTGGTGGGGTCAAGGTCAAGCTCACCATTGCTAAAATTTGATTAATGTGCTGACTTTAATACATTTCATTCGAAAAATTTGGTTTTCATGGAATTTACCATATTTCTTGTTTTAGAAAAAAAACTCGGACAAGCACAAGAAAAGTCGAGCGCGCTGTCCTCCCAACAGCTCTTGTATTACACCCTGCAATAAAATCCTATACCAACCAAGTGAATTAACTGTATTGTTTCCTTTTTAACAGCTTCTTGGGAACAGTTCAAAGGAGTATGACAAAGCAGTAGTCCAGTTTAGCGTCAACAATCAGCTGAGACACAAAACAAATTTAGGTAATTACCAGGCCTTATGCTGCCATTCAACAAATAAGAACATTGCTACGATTTTATTATTTGGCATAATACAATTTCTGTTGGACTACAATGTGCAGGGCTCACAATGATTAATCTTTGCCACATTAGCCAATTTCAATGTTTTTTCAGAGCTCTACATCATTATCACCATGATTTTATCACATCTACATAAATTTGGCTAATTAAACCTTTTAGACGTTTTGAGCTCTGATCTTGAATTGTTTGTATGATCTACAAATTAACAAAATGTTTAGCCAGTCTTCAAGAATACATTATAAAATCAGTGGACCGTCGGTCCACCAAGCCAAGGGTCCACCAAGCCAGCTAAAAATACTTCATCCAGATTACACTCTTTTGTATTCAATCTGTTATAAATATAAAATACTAAAAACAATAATGTTGCTTAGACTTTTTTCTCTCATTAAATGGGAAATCCATTTTCTCTACCACATTGCTCCTGGCTTTGCAATGGACCTTCAAACTTGAAGGCCCGCCGGTCAAGTAAGCTTACAAATTTTGATGGACCCTTCAATCATTTGGTGGACTCAGTCCATGGTCCACTGGTTTGTCGTGAAGACTGTTTAGCACATTTTTAAACACATTTTACTTACCTAAATAATTGAACATTACTATAAACTCAGTGCTCAATGTAAACTTATCTGAATTGTTATCAACTTCCTTGTTTCCAAAGTGAAAACCATTCGCAAAGATGAGAGACACTACTACGAAGACCTGCTGCAATACAGTCAGGAACACCTCATGTTGTATCCCTACCACCTGTCGGACGTCATTGTCAAAGGCCTACGTGTCACGCCGTTCATCTACTACACCAACATGATGTCGGACATTATGACCCAGGAGAAGAGTTATGACTCCCTACCAAACTTTACGGCCGCTGACTGTAAGCTTTGACTTCTCAGTTGTTACGAACCCTGCCAGTGCTTTTTTACCGTATAAAGCAGGTCCCAGGGCCCGTATTCACGAAGCTCCTTAGGGAAAACTTAAGTAAATTCCTTAAATTCATAAAATTCCTTAAGTCTCTGGCTGTTTCATGTATAGGTCTTTTAACATTAAAATGTTGTAAAATGGTAAATATTGCTTACATGTTTAGTATTGCAGCCTTCTTTGTACAGAAATCATTGAATTTCACATAGAAAATTTGATCTGAAATTGTCACTTAAGTATAACTTAAGTTAAGATTTCCCTTAGGAGCTTTGTGAATACCAGCCCATGACTGGGAACATTCTTAAACTCAATCTTAGTCTTAATCTTAAATATTAAAACAATAGAAATCAAAACTCCAATACAATAAGCATTCTCATCGGACAATATTATAAATTGAGACTAAGTTGGATATTGAGAACTTTTATACTCGTGGGGCCTGGGCTGGTATTCACGAAGCATCTTCAGTTAGATCTTATCCTTATCCTTAAATTTGGAAATTTCCTCAACTGTATAATTCCATAAAGAAACAGTTTAGCATTAAGTAACACTTTAAAATAGCATCAGTATGAAAGTGTTATTTGAGCAATATCAACAACATATGCATCTGTTTATTGAGTAAAGAAATATAATACATTCAAATTTTAAGAAATTACTTAAGATGCTTTGTGAATACCAGCCCTGGAGCGAAATATAAGAATAAGAATTTTACGTCGTGAAATCTGGCAATTGGGATAAGTTAAGCTAGAAATTTAATTAATGAATAACTGAAACCAGTGTTATTATGGTTTAAAGTCGGTATTTGAATGGTGTTTATATATTACCATACAAGTAATTTCATGATTTACAACTTAGATTTACATTTTCTATGTGTTAAGGATTTTGTCTCGTCTGATTTGGGAATTTTTTCATTCCAATTGGGAAAAATTAACCATATTTGGCATTGTAAATGGGTCCTTTGAATGGACCCTGTTATATAATGAAATCACTGCAATAGTTTTCACCAAACCAAAAGTCTGGGACCCATCTTGTAGACATTGTTTCGGTATAATAAAATAAATATTGCATTCTTTGAGGGCAATAGTGCATTTTGTCAACGCTCGAAAAAATGTTGTCCGCGGCTTCGCCTTGGGCAACATTATTCCCTGGGTTTGACAAGATGCACTATCGCCCTCAAAGAATGCAATATTTATATATTATTAATCAGCAGCTCAAAATTACAAAATGTGGTTATAACTGATTTCTTCCTTTTTCCAGGTCTCCGACTTCTTGGCATTGGAAGGAACCAGTATATTGACCTCATGAACCAGTGCAGATCTTCCAAAGTAAGTCTGTAATAAATTGCAACCCAAGAGCTGACCATGAGAATTAGCTGTTAAGTTGATCATCCAGTCTTCACGATTAACCAGTGGACCATGAACGGAGTTCACCAAATCTTTGCTTGGTTCTGCAAAATTAATAAGTTAACTGGACAGACGGTCTATCAATTTGAAGTCCTTTCGTTAATAAGAAAATCTTAGTTAAAAAAGAAAACAAACATTTTTTACCTATTGACAGTCTGAAAGCCATCATTGCTTTTAATTATTTCTATAACAGATTAAATACAAATGGCTTAGTTGACCAACAGTGCATTGATTTCAAAATTTATTCATGAAGACTGTCATCGATCATAGAAATGGTTTGTAGACACGTCTAATTGTTCAGAAGGTTTGCAGTTAATGTAAATTAATTCTAAATGTTCACTAAATTTTTAACTTCTGTTATGAAGATGACGTCTATATGTATTTACATGTAGGTGCCATCCTAGGCCAGTTTGTCTTTCAATTTCTTTTTTTTCTTCATTATATATCATTTTCCTCCAATTTCTCCAAGCGTTATGTTAAAGTGTATATGTACAATCTTTCATATTACTTATTTTAAAAAAAGCAGATAAAAGTGAAAATAAAACTTGAAAGCAATCACACAAATTTAAAAATGACAAAGGAAACGCTTCAATATGGAATAAATCAACAAGTACTAGTGTCGACTTTTGCATCGTTTATTAGTGTTGCGTAACCTAAACCAACTGTCAAGTCAACATATGTACATGTATTTGCATTTCCGCTTTTACAGATGAAACTATTTGGTGATTAAAAACTAGCTTATTGTGCGTTTAAAAGCAATGATTCTTCTTAACTTTTATTCCTTTTTAAATAGAAATATATGTTGGTAAACTTTACTTTGTTAATTGTATTTATGCCACTATATCTGTTGTAAGATCGTACATACACACTTTAAAACACTTAAATGCCTTAATTATTTTGCAAATTTAATTTAAAAAACTAGAAATTTGCGTTTATTAAGACTCCAGCAGGGAAATTGCTTGTATGCATAAACACATCTACACAGTTGTGTAAAAATGGCTAAAACATTTAGTCAATACTGGTGTATGTTAAAACATAGTGCAAAGTTTGAACATGTATTCTGGGATATGCCTGACCATAATTAAAGTTAACTTTGACAAAAGCTACTTTAATGTCTTAGAAAATAACATGGTCAAAAATGGTATAGATAATTAGAGTGAGGATTGAAGCTAATAAAATGCTGTTCTCTTTCCAGAAATTTTTCAGACGAAAACCTCCAAAAGAGCTTTTGCCGACTAAGCCTGTAGAGACAGTCCAGATTGAACCTTGGTGGATGGTGAACATTGGATATATAACTGAAGATGATATCAAGGTACATGTATACAATTTGCATCAATTACCCACTTTGCCAGTTATATAAAATAAGACATAGTTGATATCTACTTTTTTTTTTATTCCATTGAGTGATATGATCGAATTACACAAACAAATGTGTAAAAGAAAAAACTATGTCTAAGTATTTAAACAGATGTGAAAGAGGGTATATTATTTTGCAGTAGAATGACAAGTTTTAAAGGATGTGTGATGTTGAAATGGAATTTCTCCAGTCAGGGGACATGCCAGAGTTATAAGCCATGATACACACTGACTGGGAAGGGGTTGGTACTAGAGAACAAATTTGGTTGTATAATAAAGTTTTGGGATTTTATGATTGTAAAGAATTATTTCTAGTGCGGACATACAGGTTTAAATTGTGCTATATAAGTTAAGATGCTTGTACTTCAGATATACAATTAAGACTTCACACATCTCTTCAAGGTCATTATATAAGGTCACTGGCCAAGGCCCATAACTGTGACCTTCATTTTAGCAGAATTAAGCCCCTTTTGTACCTTGAAATATTCAGATTAACGTTTGCGTGCAAGTTGATATCTTTGTAATATGATGATTTGTTGGCAATTTTCAATTTTTAAGCAAAGTGTACTTACATGCATGCATGCAAATGCCTCGGCACGCCTCTGGCTATAGCCTGTGATATATGTGGGGAAATGCCTCGGCACGCCTCTAGCTATAGCCTGTGATGTATGGGGGTAAAATTTTGGACAAAGCATAAAACAGCTTTCACTTTCTTTATCCAGTTTAATATATATATTTCAGATGTGTTCAAAGCTGGAAAGGGACATCATTGACACAATCATAGATCAGGGCTCGCAGATGGCTGGAGAAATCAATCACAAACTTCTCAATAGTAAGAGTTTAACATAAATATCTTATATGTGGTGTTGAACAGTAGGGATAGGTAGAATTTTACTACCCCGTTACCTGTCAGAGCCAGGCCCGTCTAGCTCAGTTGGTAGAGCACTGGACTGTCAATCCGGGGAAAGTGAGTTCGAACCCCAGCCCGGCCACATAACTTGTGTGGGGATTGGTTATGAAATTATTTCTACGGCCATTTTCCCCCTACCTCTGATTCAAGTAGGGCAGTTGTCAGTCACTGGCACAAGTATGTGCACTTAGTACTGGTAAACCAGCTTACCCAGGAAAAGTGTGAGTAGGTTAACTGACCGCCGTTATATGACTGAAATACTGTTGAATACGGCGAAAAATCCAAACAAACAAATCTGTCACTGGATTATCCTAATTTCCTATGTACTAGGAATTTGTCCCTTGAATGTAAACTGTTCCCTGTGCCCAGGCCTATCAAACATGATCTAAAGCTACTAATGATCACAAAGAAAATAATTGTCTTAACTTACAATCTCAGCTAGTTGAAATAGCTTTGTACAAATTCTGATTTTAAAAATTGAATAATCATATTACTTTACAATTTTTGCTTTATGCAAGGATTTGCATACCTGGTATGTGTGTGATCGCAATTATGGGGGCACATGTTCTCCAGCTAACAGCTGTGAAACAAACAAAATGTAAACATTTTTATGTTCATGTAAATATGTGACCAGTAACTTGGTAATGTGAAGGTTTCACTTATTGTTGAATTGTTTTCAGGTTTATACAGAAAAGGTCTTGTTTACCTTGACGTCCCGATTGCAGATGATGACTGTATTATAGGTAGGCTTCTTTTCTATAGCTTTCGAAAAAATAAGTTCTCTGGTACGGTATTCACAAAGCTACTAAGATAAATCTTATATTGAGCAGTACAGATCCAATTTTCTATGTGAATCAAATGATTTATGTAGACAAAAATATTGAATACCAAACATTTAAAAAAAATATTTTAACTTGACAGATTTAAGCATCGAAACTAAAAAGCTCAAGTATAGTAACAAGAAATGTTTTTACAAAAAAATGGTCCTGCCGGGGTTCGAACCCGGAACCTCTGGATTGAAAGGTTATCGCCTTACCCACTCGGCCATTCCGACTTCTGTTTATAACCCTGCATTATTTACTTTATGTAAGTGTTCCACGTTTTGTCAACAATTTCAATGAACACAACAGAAACTCTTCCAAATTATTCCATCGTTTAGCGTTACAAACGCTTACTAATTTTATCAATTTTAAATGATGATTACTCATAAACGAAATGGTTTGTACAGTATATTTCTAGGTCCATAGTGTTATTTTGCTCCTTTGTATACACTGTTCTTTTATTTTTGGAATCGGAGACAAAAAGTTGAAAAATTGTCAATTCGTCAATCTGTGAACAGAAAGGAGCTTTGTGAATACGAGCCAAGACCAAAAAGAAAACTTACATATAACTTCATTATACATGTGCAATATTTATACTTTGGGTAAAAAAACGTAAATTGGTTTCATTTTGCTTAAAGTGTGTGGGTTAAATCTGAGATTTTTATTGAACAATGTTTAACATACGTTATAACATAGGATAGAAGCATACCAATTGACCTTACGACGAGATTTGATTGACATTGTGTTGAGCCATTTAGAAAGCTAGGACTTTATTGTTTGACGGACATGCCTTGTAAAAACATTTGTTTACTGTCAACAGTGTTTGACGGACTTTATCCTAGGTAGGCATGGTTATAAATCCTGTAGTCTATTGTCTATTGTTAAATATACTTTGACAGTCATGTTTCTGTGGTAACCGCAAAAATTCAAGATCATTAACTGTTATAATTTTCACAATAATTAAATTGAGTTTTATTGACTGATTCTTTTTGCATGCATTTAATTTTATTAAGTTCCCCCGTTGGAAAACTTTGTGATGAACCGAGTGCTGGGCGACTACTTTGAGACACTGCTCTACAAGATATTTGTCTCTATAGATGAACACACATCCGTCGCTGAGGTATTAAATGGCATAACCCAGAAAAAACTACCTGACACAACTGACCGACATGTATATAGAGAATACTAGGTGAGTGTTGGATAAAGATGAAGTTTATCATTCGAGGCTTAGAAACAGATGAGCGCGAGGCTTGCCGAGAGCTTGCCGAGAGCTCGGATGTTTCGTGCCGAGCTTGTTAAACTTCATTTATATCCAACACTCACAACGTCACATTGAAATACTTTGTGTTCTAAAAATAACGATCGAATAAAAGTGTGCTATAAATAGTGATCAGATAAAGCTAAAGTTTATGTGATTGGTTGTTATTTGATCAATTTGGCTGTAGTAATAGGATAAAATGACTTCTGCTAAGTTGGTGCGCATTGTCACTGTGACCATTCACATCAGTTATATAGCAGTAGTTTTAGCCACATGTATCAAATTAACATGATGTTTTCATGATTGTTCAATACTAAAGGTCAGTGTCAAGTTATTTCTTTCCGAGCTATTTTACCTTAACAACATGTCTGAGATAAAATATCATTTTGGACGTTGTTTGTCTGTGACTACTTGTTCTGTTAATGTTTGTACAGACACATGATTTTCTGTTGCTACAGTAAACTAAGTCTCTTCAGTCACCATTAATAGTGTATTTTTCCAAGGCTTTGGTGATGATGAAGACTGAAATAGCTTAAAATGTTATGTTTAATGCTATATTTTCTTCGTTTTTCAGCTCTCAAATGTATTGCAGATTGATTTGCAACTTGTTAAGGTATTTTTAATCTTTGGTGATCCTTTCTCTTTGGCAGTACACTCTTTAGTTAATTACAAAGATTTAATGGAATGGTGTTAGAAAATCGGTGTGTCGACCAGATTTTAAAAGTTTTCAAGATTTTTAGCTCACCTGAGCATGAAGTGCTCCATGAGCTATTGGTATAGGTGACCTCTCAGGCGGCGTCCGTTGTCTGTCGTCCGTCGTCTGTATGCCGTCAACAATTTGGACCATTATCGCGATAAAGGCTTCATTTTTAGCTCGACTATTCGAAGAATAGATGAGCTTTCCTACTACACCCGGCGTCGGCGTACACGTCCACGTCTGAATTTGGCTAAAGTTTTTATTCAAAAGTCTTTTAACTTCAAAACTATATAAGTTATTCACTTTAAACTTGGAATATATCTTTGTCATCAACTTCAGTGTCAGGGGCAACATTCCCCATAACTTTGTTTTGTATTTTGACAGAGTTATGCCCCTTTTCACTTAGATTTTCTGGTTTAAGTTTATATTCAAAAGTTTTGTAACTTCAAAACTACGTAAGTTATTCACTTGAAACTTGTAACTAACCTTTGTCATCAACTCCAGTATCACGGGCAACATTGCCCATAACTATGTTTTGTATTTTGACAGACTTATACCCCTTTTTCACTCAGATTTTCTGGGTAAAGTATATATTCAATAGATTTGTTACTTCAAAACTACGTAAGTTACTCGCTTGAAACTTGGAACTAACCTTTGTCATCAACTCCAGTATCAAGGGCAACATTCTCCATAACTCTGTTTTGTATTTAACAGTTATGCCCCTTTTTCACATAGATTTTCTGGTTAAAGTTAATATTCAAAAGTTTTGTTACTTCAATACTACAAAAGCTATTCACTTGAAACTTGGAATATATCTTTGTCATCAACTCCTGTATCAGGGTGAACATTCCCCATAACTCTATTTTGTATTTTGATAGAGTTATGTCCCTTTTTCACATAGATTTTATGTTTAAAGTTTATATTCAAACGTTTTGTAACTTCAAAACTACATAAGTTATTCACTTGAAACTAACCTTTATCATCAACTCTAGTACCAGGGGCAACATTACCCATAACTATGTTTTGTATTTTGACAGAGTTATGCCCCCTTTTCATTTTAGATTTTCTGTTTAAAGTTTATATTCAAACGTTTGGTAACTTCAAAACTACATAAGTTATTCACTTGAAACTTGGAACTAACCTTTGTCATCAACTCTAGCATCAGGGGCAACATTACCCATAACTATGTTTTGTATTTTAACAGAGTTATGCCCCTTTTTCACATAGATTTTCTGGTTAAAGTTTATATTCAAAAGTTTTGTTACTTCAAAGCTACATACGTTATTCACTTGAAACTTGGAACTAACCTTGTCATCAACTCTAGTATCAGGGGCAATGTTACCCATAACTCTGTTTTGTATTTTGACAGAGGTTTAGCCCACTTTTTACACAGACTATGTGGTTAAAGTTTTTGTTCCAAAAATTTATAAACTATACAAGGATTATTATTGTATATTGTATTTTAACAAATTTATGCCCCTTTCACTATTCAAAATATGTACCAACTGAAATACTTCAAATAGTCGAGCACGCTGTCCTCTGACAGCACTTGTTTATTCAATCTTGACCTAACTTGCACAGTTTTTGTATCACCATAAAATCTCGGATGGGATTGTTATTGGGTCGGATCACATTAGTAACACCAGAGTTATTGCCCCTTTTTCATGCAAAAAAAGTGCAAAAATGCTCTTTCCAACGTATAGACTTCATTTAATCCAATCTTACCCAAACGTTCACAGTTTGTGTATGGCCATCAGATCTGAGCAGACGCCAAAAATGGGCCAAATCGTGTTTCAAACACCAGAGTTATTGCCCATTGTTTATTAAGAAAATTTACAAAAATGGACATTATTCAGGATTAGAGTCTTCATTTTTCATCCAATCTTCACCAATCTTGCACAGTTTGTCTATTACCATGAGATTACAGTTGAAGTCGATTATAAGCAAGATCAGACCAGAAACACCAGAGTTATTGCCCTTTGAAAAAAATATGCAAAAATGGACATTATTCAGGATAGAGACTTCATTTTTCATCCAATCTTCACCAATCTTGCACAGTTTGTCTATGAACGTAAGACTACAGGTGAAGTCGAATAAAAGTATGATCGGACCAGAATCACCAGAGTTATTGACCCTTGGTTTTGGAACATGACATCAAGTTATCAATGATTGGCTTGCACACACGATTTTTGATTCAGTGTTGACCACACTTACACAGTTTGCGCATGACCATAAAAATCGATTGATAAAATTTGATTTCCAACAGTTGCAAGACTTGCAGTTATTTGTACATGCAACATTGATGTCTTCAGAGCCTGCATTAACATCATTTATCACCATTGGACAGAAAATTATCAAAGAAAAAGCAAAACTTTACCTTATTGCTCATCGCAATTATCGCATTGCTACTAGTTCTCCAAAACTGTTTGCGAAAAAGACATCAAAATCGACTGTTTCTGCATTTTCCAGAATTGTCAATGACTTAATGAAAAAGGGTCAGGTAAGAAAAATGATTTGAGAACCATTAACAAAAAACACGCACATCCAGTACCCAACTTGTACTTTAGTTAGCCCATTGCACCAACCGATGTTTTAAATAAAAATTGATCCTATCCCCCTCTGCGTATTGTTCAGATACCTTAATTTTCAAACCTATCACAACAGTATGGTCTTCATCAGTACCAGTTCTCAGGTGAGCACGTTGGGCCATAATGGCCCTCTTGTTTTTTTTGCTGGATGAGACAGGACATTTCAACGTTTTGTAAAATGATTAGTATATTATAATTTAAGTTTACATTTTCATGATTCTTAATAAATTTGAATGTTTTACTTTGTCCTGCGGAAATTTTCACTTTCAGTTAGGGATGGCATCCCATATTCAAGTATTCAAGTAATGAAAACTATTGGTGTTATTATATGTATATTATGTTCAGTTGTGCTCTGAACAGAATGACATTGATTTGTGATGTGTCTGTTGTGGCTTTGTACATGTAGCAGTATAACATGAAATAACTGTTGTTTTTTTCATTTGATTGAAAATACTGCCTTAGAAAAGTTTTTTAAAATTCATCTGTTATTTATATCATGTTTCTATGCATATACCTGTATCACAAATAACGATACTGCCTTTTGATTTAAAGACCTAAGTTATGATCTGCTATTTGTATCACATTTTAATGCATTTGCCCTGTAGATGGCAGTGTCCATGTATTGCCGACTTGGGTTTGCCCGCAAGAAAGGGGCAGAGGCCTCAGACGAGGATTTGCACCCTTCATGGCGGGAAGCGAAAGTTCCGACAAAAAAGTAGGTCATGGTTCAACATTCTATTCTCTTCATAAAAGGATAGCTTCCTTATGATGCGCAAAACCGGTACTTAAAATGATACTTATAAACATAATGCAGTGGTATTTTTACTGGATGCATTTTTTTATTTACAGTAGATAATTTCATTATCCATAAACATGTATAATTTCAATGCTCTTTGGCTTGTGTTTGCTTAATTTTAAGCATTATGTTTTGCATTGAACCAGTGTGTAAAACATGCTTTTGTGAGCTTTTGTGGTCAGCGGTTGTCTTTGTCGTCATCCGTTGTCAACAATTTACTTTAAAATAACTTCTCTAAAACCGCTTGGTTGCAATTAACCAAATTTTATGCATATATGCTCAAGGGCAAACTGGGCAATATTAACAATCAATTTTGCCACCTCTGTTGTTCATTGTTGCTAATCACAAACTACATGTAAGCGATATGGCTGGCTTACATGTGAGCCTGTTGTTACAGAGTAACCCAGGACCAGTTGATTATCAACTGGGGGGAGGCCCTGGACGATGTGACCTTGAACCAGGAGACCCCTGCCCCACCCACACCGACCAAGATCGCTGCAGACCCTGACCTTATTAACATTGAAGATGCTATGGGTATGAGAAGAGAAAGTGTTCCATGCTTAAAAGCTTGTTTGAAAGTTACCAACTTTATGGTGGTGCTACTGGTGATGATGATTATAATGATTATTATGATGGTGATGATGATCTCAAAACATTTTTATTAGCTCAACTATTCACCAAATAGTTCGAGCTGTACTTCTCACCCGTTCGATGGCGTTGGCGTAATGCTCTGGTTAAGGTTTGCATGCAACAAGTCCATATCTCTGTAACTACTACAGATATTTAATTGGAACTTCACAGATGTCTTCAAGGTCATTATTTGAGGTCACTGGCCAAGGCCCATAGCTCTGACCTGTAATTTAGCAGAATTATGTCCCTTTTTGTACTTAGAAAATCAGGTTAAAGTTTGCCTGCAACAACTCCATATCTCTATATCTACTACAGATATTCATTTGAAATTTCACACATGCCTTAAGGGTCATTAAATAAGGTCACTGGCCAAGACCCATAACTAAGACCAGCATTTTAGCAGAATTATGTCACTTTTTGTAGTGATAAAGGCCCATAACTCTGACAAAGCGGTTGAATAGTTGAGCGCACTGTCCTGAGACAGCTCTTCTTAACTAACCTTGGGCCAGTGATCATAATGTTGATGATTGTGTCAATGTTGATGGTCATGGTGATGATGATAATGATCTGATGATTAAGAAGTAATTTTTGATTTATCGTTGTTTTATCGGCCAATAAACAATGATTTGGAGTTCTGATGCATAGGAATTAAACCACGAGTGCGTTAGCCAGAGTTGTTTAATGGCCATATATCAGAACCACAAAGAGATGTTTATTGGCCGATAAACAACGATAATGCGAAAATTATTTTGATTATACCATGATTTGTCATATATTTTTGCAATTGTAATTGGAACTTCTTTATACTATGCACTACTCAGAATCAGGACTTCTTTTTGCGTTGTTTATTGGGTAGTTGAACAACGATAATTTTGTTCTTTGTCTATAGAAAAATTAACAAGTATCATGTTAGAATAACTATTTAATTATTTAAACAATTTGTTAATGCTCCCACATTGAATTAAAGATCTCCATGTTTGCACATATGTATTTGCAGAGGTTTCCACAACAGGCGCCAGTAAGCGAATTGCGTTCATGTTTGACTCCACCCTCACTGCCTTCCTCATGATGGGAAATCTGTCACCGGGCCTGAAAAGTCACGCCGTCACAATGTTTGAAGTTGGCAAACTCAGCGATGAGAGTTTAGACAGCTTCCTGTCCGAGCTGGAAAAGGTCCGCTTGTGTGCTGTCGGTGTTATAACGTTATTTCTAATTGAGCGATCTGTGGTCCAATTTTAAATAAAATATTAAGTGGCATTGATTAGAGGTACTAAAATGGTGTCGACGGGTTTAGGTTTAAATGTTGAATGGTGTAAGAGGCTATTACAGAAGGCAGTCAATAAATGTGAATCATAAGCAAAGTAATCCATTCATTACACTTGGATATCGCATATGTAACAGTTAACCCTGATAACAAGAGCATGTGGCAGGGGTTTAATTAAGGGAAGTCTGGGAGTAATTTACTCCCAGTTTTTGTCACAGGGCTCCAAAATTGCAGCCATGGAAGTCCCATGTAAGGATGAAAAAGTCAAAAAGAATGCTCAATATCTAACACATGGTAGTGAGGACTTCCAAAATTTGCACCTAAATACAAGCCATGATTATAATTCAAGTTTACTATAGGCCTGAAAAAAAAACTACATGGAGTGTAAAACATGACTGAAGTAAAATAATAGCTTTAGAGTAGTGATATATGATGTGATAATTGTAATATACATATTCATGTTGCGCAATACTGTCATAACTTCCAAATATTATGAACAAACCTACCAAAATCAGAGGCCAGGAAGTGCAAACTTTCATTTTTGGAAAGTTAATGAAAGCCCTGTAGTGGTAAACTGGTGAAGCTCGGTGAATGGCAATAAATCCTCCTACAAAACTGGTGAAGCTCTGTGAATGGCAATAAATCCTCCTACAAAACTGGTGAAGCTCTGTGAATGGCAATAAATCCTCCTACAAAACTGGTGAAGCTCTGTGAATGGCAATTAATCCTCGTTCAAAACTGGGGACGCTCTGTGAATGGCAATTAATCCTCCTACAAAACTGGTGAAGCTCTGTGAATGGCAATAAATCCTCCTACAAAACTGGTGAAGCTCTGTGAATGGCAATAAATCCTCCTACAAAACTGGTGAAGCTCTGTGAATGGCAATAAATACTCCTACAAAACTGGTGAAGCTCTGTGAATGGCAATAAATCCTCCTACAAACTGGGGACGCTCTATGAATGGCAATTAATCCTCCTACAAAACTGGTGAAGCTCTGTGAATGGCAATAACTCCTCTTACAAAACTGGTGAAGCTCTGTGAATGGCAATAAATCCTCCAACAAAACTGGTGAAGCTCTGTGAATGGCAATAAATCCTCATACAAAACTGGTGAAGCTCTGTGAATGGCAATGAATCCTCCTACAAAACTGGTGAAGCTCTGTGAATGGCAATGAATCCTCCTACAAAACTGGTGAAGCTCTGTGAATGGCAATGAATCCTCCTACAAAACTGGTGAAGCTCTGTGAATGGCAATAAATCCTCCTACAAAACTGATGAAGCTCTGTGAATGGCAATAAATCCTCCTACAAAACTGGTGAAGCTCTGTGAATGGCAATTAATCCTCCTACAAAACTGGTGAAGCTCTGTGAATGGCAATTAATCCTCCTACAAAAGCTGGAGAGGAGATTGAAATATTAGTGGCAAAAACTGGACAGATCTAAATAAACTTAGTTTTGTGATAAATTTTGACATCCTCTACTTAATTCACAGAAGATAAAAGAAACTGACTTTACATTTGGCTATTTATTTAAAGTACTTTCAGCTGATTTCATCTTGTCAAAAGCTAAACTTTGTATGTACAAATATGAGTTTAAGTGAAACAAATGTGGGGGTAGGCTGGTGACCTCGTCTGAAGTGTTTCTGGGCTGGTGTTTATAAACAATCTTCTGGAATTTAAAATATTAGGGGCGTCGTGAGAAAACCAGTCTTAATGCATGTGCGTATGTTTCCGCCTACAGTTGATTTATGTTTAGAAGAGAATTCCTTGAAACATAAAATACCATAAAAGTGGAAAGTGCCATCCCGGATTAGCCTGTGCGGACTGCACAGGCTAATCCGGGACGACACTTTACGCACATGCATTCAGTCCGGTTTTCCCACGACGTGCCACATATGTTTTTCAAAAAAAAAAATGAGTAGTTTGAACATTTTGACAGAGAAGTTTCAATATAATTGTGTAAGTATTTAGTGTCTGTTGTGCACCTGTTCCACAGCATAGTGTTTCAAGTACAAATTCTAATTTTGACTTAGTTTCAACTTACAGTTAGATTTTCCTTAGAGACTCTGTATTAATTTTGGACCAGAAAGTGCCCCAAAATAGACATTGCTTTTGCAGTGACAATTGTCCCTTGCTATTTATTAGTCTATTAATTTTACAATCAATTTCAACACACATTTTATTCAGGTTGGTTTTGAAGCCGAAGGAGAAGCAAGGAGGTATTTTGTTCATGCTCAGATGCTACGCAACACGGTACGCTTTCTACGCTACAATCGCAGCCTCTGTCCGGATCTTGAGTCAGGCTCAGCCGTGGATCTGCTACGATGCGAGAGCCTTCTGAGTCTAGATGCTTCCACACGATCTCGAGTGCTTAAAAAGAACTACAAGTAAGCGACATACATAAACTCTTATTGGATTGGGGTATGTCGTTGGGCGGGCGGGCATGTGGGGTGGCGGCGTCAAGTCCGGAACGGATTGAGCTGTTGTAATCAAACTTCATACAAAGATACCTTATATCGAGACCTCGCTTGGGATTGCATATGGGGTGGGTGGGGTCAAGGTCACTGTTACTAAAAACAAAAAGCCAGTTTCCGCTCAATAATTAGAAAACGCATCGAGATATTTTAATGAAACTTCATACATAGATACGTTATATCGAGACCTTGCTTGGGATTGCATATGGGGTGGGTGGGTTCAAGGTCACTGTTACTAAAACAAAAAACCAGTTTCCGCTCAATAATTAGAGAACGCATCGAGATATTTTAATGAAACTTAATACATAGATACCTTATATCGAGACCTTGTGTGGGATTGCATATCGGGTGGGTGGGGTTAAGGTCAAGGTCACCCTTACTAAAAATACTGTAAATTCTCAGTCATAAGTCGAGATTTCTTGCTCTCAAAAATCGTTTTAAATTAGAGCCTCAACTTCATAAAATTTTTTCAAGAAAGATCAATCCTCGCGGTAGTCGCAACAGTGTTTTGTTGTTGTTGTTGTTGTCAAAATTTCTGTACGCATCTCTTGGAATAATAAACAAAAGATCTTTTATTAAATAATTATACGCAAGCTTACTTATTAATAAAACATTTGCAGTTGCAACATTACCTTTTTAATTTAATATACGAACTTTTTTACGAGTAATTATGTTCCAAACTGTGAAATCGTACACAAAAAGTCAGAGGCAATAGAACCCATCGCGAAAAACGCAACCTGTTCGAAATAACAGTTTCACAACATCAAAGTGTAGCCGATTGCTTTGAAGGTGCTTTTAAATACCAGCCATAAATAACACTTAACGCGTCGGTTAAATTGGCTTCCTTTCTCTGTAGCATTTATCCAATGGCAAGGTAAACCAATTGGACGTTTATTACTCTAGTGGCAATCGTCCAATCATGTAACAGAACGTCTTTAGCTCCGCCTTTCTATTGTTTACAGAACACGAAGGTGGAGTTAACGGCCTCTAGATTATGTCAATCATTGTTATAAAAATCGCATTTGTTACTATGTGTTGAATTGTTTTGACAGATTGAAACGTAAAGAGTGGATTACTGTGACCGAATTGTTTGATTGGAATTCAAAGTGTACTTCTGGAGTATAATAGCCTGTGAAATATTACTAGTGTGAATTTAAGTGCAAAGTAATTTCTGGATCATTTAACTGGGATACAAATACAAATGCATTAATTTTTAAACAGGACATAGTGAAATTTATAAGAAAGCCTGGCAAACACAAACGCATTGTCAGACTGGTTGGCTACAGTAAATATTTACGCTCCAATGATTTATCGATAACTGACACTCGGACGTTGAATTTCATATTGCCTAATTGTAAATGTAAATTTCTGACCCAACTTATGGAGTGATCATACACAAATTTTTCAATTTTCTTACAATGTTTTACCCCCCCCGACTTATGAGCGGATAGACTTATGACTAGTTTTTACGGTAGAAAACGGTTTCCACTCAATAACTTGAGAACTCATTGAGATATTTTTATGAAACTTAATACATAGATACCTTATATAGAGATATCGCATGGGATTGCATATGGGGTGGCTGGGGTCAAGGTAACAATTACTAAAAATAGAAAAATGGTTTTTGCTCAATAACTTGAGAATGCATCGAAATATTTTCATAAAACTTCATACATAGATACCTTATATCTAGACCTCACTTGGGATTGCATATGGGGTGTGTGGGGTCAAGGTCACTGTTACTAAAAATAGAAAAACGGTTTCCGCTCAATAACTTAAGAATGCATCAAGATATTTTAATGAAACTTCAATCTTATATTGAGACCTTGCTTGGGATTGCATATGGCATGGGTGGGGTCCAGGTCACTGTTTCTAACATTAGAAAAATGGTTTCCTCTCACTATCTTGAGAGTGCATTGAGATATTTTAATGAAACTTCATACCAAGATACCTTATATCTATGTCATGTATTGTGTATTTGTTAACCTATGGTACTTTGACGTGTTTAGTATGATGTGATCAAGGGAGATAATAAAGGTTGAGTTTCCGGCATATTAATGGCGTAGTTATTACATGGTGTCAAGACGAGGGATGATAAATCCATGCAATCTGTGGATGCAAGAAGGTCATTGACCAGGTGATTAACGCTGAAAGGAATTAGAAACATTCGTCTTTGGAGTTATTGTAGTTTTACGATGGCAGCCAAAGGGATAAAGCCGTTACCAGAGTTCAATTCCAGCGATAGCGGTGCACCTGAATGGGAGATGTATAAACGGGATTTCATCATCCACTTGGACGCTTTGGGGCTCCATGACGCGCCAGGGAGAAGGCGAGTCGGTGTTCTTCTGTCAAATATGGGACGCGATTGTGTGAAAATCTATGATTCTTTTACTTGGGCTCCAATGATTGAGGCAAACGACGCATTGGGCATCGTGGCTCGGGACGCCGAAAACAGGTACGATCTAGATACTGTGTTTGGGAAATTTGATCGTCACTTCGGAGTACATAATTACAGGAACATTAAGCGTCAAGAGTTCTTGAATACTAAGAGAGGAAACATGTCAATCATGGATTATATATCGGATCTGAAAAGAAAAGCTGAACAATGTCAATATGGTGATCACCAGGAAGGATTTATTTGCGACATGATAATGAATGGAATAGGTAGCGATGCCAAAGCAGCGAGAGTAGTGTCCCTTGGAGGAAGCTCATGAATATTAATTAGTAGCGAAAAGCGGCCCAATGCTGGGACCATTTTATTTCGGTCTTACATTCATATAAAACGTAAATTTCTGGAACCAATCTACTTTGCATATAGTAATACGATGATGAAATACCAGGGAAACCATAAAAGAATCCACGTGAGTATTATTTTTAGATACGAAAATTCCGCAGAAAAAGTGTAAAATCCAATATTTCTTAAAAACAAGACGATTTCGCTGGATTTCAGGCTACATATTTAACAATGAATTTGGTTTTTATTAAATGCTACCTTTCTTTAGAACGAATTTAACCGGAAAGTTATTGTTTATGGGTCTTTTCCGAACCCATGTTAAACTGAACGCAATTCCAAGATGGCGGCGGTGTGTACGAATAACAATACCGTGAATACGGAAGAAATATCAATAGTTGAGATATATTTGCTGTCGACACACTAGTAGGGATATATTGCATGTATTAAGATGGATCCTATATGTTAAACAAGGGCATATGCGTTGTCAATTGTTTAATTATTTGAATTATACAACCAATTACGTCGAAACAATTCGTACCCAGTCGGTTCGTACATTTGTCAGTCTGGTATTTCAATTAATGTTTAAGTGGATATTTACGAGCAATCGCTATAAATTTTCCTATTGCTGAAATATACACCGTTTTACACATATGTTTAGAGTATGGTTAAGAACTAAATTGGGGCATAATAATTGTTGACTATATATCATTTTTGTATGTAAAAATCATTGCGGCAAAACAAGTCACATAAAGAACAGTTGATTTTTATAAAACTATCAATAAAATGAAATGCAAGAAACATGAACAATCATACCAACTAGTATTTAAAATTAGGCTGCACACATGGACATTATGTATTCAGCCTAATAATAAAAATTCATAGTTGGTATTACTGTTTATGTTGTTTTTGCATTACATTTATTGCACCTTTACGGATGGTGTACAAAAATAGTCATAACAACACTTCTAAGTGAGATAATTATGATTTTATTTCAGTTTTGTAATCAGAAAACATGCACCATTTAAAAAATACATTTCCCCCATAGCTGTTAGCTTTATAAACACAAATTCATAGTTGGGCTGACTTTTCATGTTTTTTTCTTGTATAACGTTTTATTGCACTTTGACGGGTGCTCTACAAAAATTGTCATAACTTCACTTCCAAGTAAGATATTGTCATGATCATTTCAGTTTTGTAATCAGAAAACATGTACCTTCTAGGAAATAGATTGGGATTCATGATCAAAACATCCCCAAAAAATCATGTAGCCATGCTAGAATAGGTGATAAAAGGAGTTCAGAGAAACTTATGGACATTCCCGCCGACCAACTTACTTTAGAAAGAGTTATTGAAACATGCAGACAGGTTGAGTTAACATCTGCTCACATGAAAACCTTGGGACTCGAGACCGCCAATGTCAATCTAGCGAGACAGCAATTCCAGGAGAGAGACAAAAGGCCTGGATATGGGAATTTTCCAGTGTGTAATAAGTGTTGTAGACACCACCATCCGCGAAACTGTCCTGCTTACAACAAGGTATGTGACTCTTGTGGCCAACGAGGACATTTTAAAGCTTCCAAGCTTTGTAAAGGGAATGTTAGAGCACAAACAGGTCATTCTCGAGGGAGAGCAAGAGGCCGAGGTCGAGGACGTACACCAAGGCGAGGGAAATCGTATAATCACAACGTGCATTATGCTGAAGATAACATAGCACGTGACGCAGACAACATGACAAACATGTTTCAAGCACAGGCTTCAATAAATGACGTGTTCAAGGCCAACATTGATGGAAAGAGCAATACAGAGTGGACTGTGAAATTCGAGGTAGGAAATTCAGTTCTCGAATTAGATATAGACAGTGGAGCTGCTTGTAACGTACTTTCTAGATCAACCGCAGAACGATTGCAATGTAAAAACTCACGAATTCAGTATAGCGAAACAATAATCAACGGCGTTAGTGGACAGCACATCAAGGCCTTCGGACAGATAACTCTTCCGTGCACATACAAAGGTACTCGGAGAAATCTGACATTTCAAGTTCTAGATACTACGAAAACTGTTAACTTGTTAGGCAGAGATGATTCGGTGAAACTAGGACTAATTATGAGAGTCAACAACATAAAAGTCACAACAGAAAGTATTTGCAACGAGTTCAGTGATGTATTGGGGGATGAAATAGGTTGTTTACCGGGACAATACATTGTGAAAGTAGACAAATCGGTTCAACCGGTAGTACATGCGCCAAGATCGGTTCCTGTGGCTATTCGTGAACAAGTCAGAAAGGAGCTGGACCATTTAGAGAAATGTAACATTATCGCACAAGTTAAAGAACCTACTGAATGGGTAAATAGCATGGTGTGTGTGCGAAAGAAAAATGGCAGAGTTCGAATTTGCATTGACCCGACCGACCTTAATAAAGCGATACTACGCGAACACTATCCAATGACAAGTATCGAGGAGGTAGTAACTAGGCTACACGGCAGCAAATACTTCACGACACTTGATGCCAACATGGGGTATTATCAGATCAAGCTGTCAGATGAGAGCTCTAATTTAATGACATTCAACACACCTTTTGGTCGTTATAAGTTCTTAAGAATGCCGATGGGAGCAAAATGCGCAAGCGAAGTTTTCCAACGAGAAATGCAAACACACTTTGGTTCAATACAGGGGGTAGAAGTAGTGGTGGATGACGTGCTTGTCCATGGAAAAACTCTTAGTGAACACAATGAGCGTCTGAGAAAAGTGCTTCAAAAGGCTAGATTAATGAATCTAAAACTGAACAAATCAAAATGTGTTTTTGCGCAGCCAGATGTTGACTATGTTGGGCATAAAATCACAGGTGAAGGGCTCAAACCGACGGATCAGCGAGTAGAGGCAATAGTGAAAATGAGAGAACCTCAGGACCATAGTGAGCTCCAGACAATTCTGGGTATGCTGTCATACGTATCAAAGTTCATTCCGGGCTTGAGCGAGCTCAATGCTCCTTTGCGTGATCTGAAAAAGCAAACTGAATGGCAATGGACGAAAGAAGCTGGAGAAGCCTTCAATAAGATAAAATCAGTTCTCACATCAACAGAGGTGCTGAAGTACTATGATGTAGCAAAACCAACAACATTAACTGTTGACGCGTCTATGAGAGGCCTAGGAGCAGCTGTAATTCAGGCAGATGGAGTAGTCGCGTATGCATCACGTGCGCTGTCACCAGCGGAACAAAGATATGCGCAGATAGAAAAGGAGATGTTAGCAGTGGTTTATGGCTGTGAAAAGTTTCACAAATTGTTGTATGGCAAACAGGACCTGACTATTGAATCTGATCACAAACCATTAGAAAGCATCATGAAGAAACCCATACATGCAGCACCGTTAAGAATTCAGAGAATGATGCTGAAGTTACAACCATATGAATTCACACTTGTGCATCGAAGTGGTAAAGATATGGGTTTGGCGGATTGCTTGAGTAGATTGCCACTGAGCGAAGTAGGTGAGAAAGCCATTGACGAAGAATTGATGGTCTTGAACATCGAAACATTGTCTTGCAGTAACCATGACAAAATTGCTGATGCTACAGAGAAAGATGGACAATTCCAGGCGGTAATACAAGTGGTCTGTTCTGGTTGGCCAGCGACTAAGAAGGAGGTGCCAGCAAAAGCTCTACCATTTTGGGACGTTCGTGATGAATTAGCAGTGTACAATGGTTTGTTATACAGAGGGGAAAGAGTGTGCATTCCTGCAGAACTAAGAACAGAAACTCTCAATGCTATTCATAAGTCACATCTCGGAGTGGTTAATTGTAAGAAACGGGCCAGAGAACTTGTATATTGGCCAGGTTTGAACCATCAGATTGAAGAGCTAGTAAGCAGATGTACCACATGTTTAACGCACAGAAACAAGCAAACAAAAGAGCCAATGATAATTCAGCCCGTTCCGTCGCTACCGTGGAGCAAGGTTGGGACGGATTTGTTTGAAATACAAGGAAATCACTACCTAATAATGGTTGACTATTACTCGAACTTCATTGAAATAGCGCCTTTACAAAATGACACTAAAACAAGTACTGTTCTAAAACACATGAAAGCAAACATTGCGAGATACGGTATCATGGACACATTAATATCCGACAATGGTCCACAATTCGTGAGTAGCGAATTCAAACAATTCGTGAGCGAGTACGGCATCAACCATGTGACATCATCTCCACTGCATCAGCAAGCGAACGGTCTTGCTGAGAGAGCTGTTCAGTCAGTTAAAAACTTGATAAAGAAATGTTCTCATACGGGTGATGATATCTATCTGAGTTTATTGGAACTCAGAAACACTCCACGCGATGATGAGCTTGGATCGCCGATGCAGAGACTAATGGGACGTAGAGCCAAAACACTTGTCCCAATAACGAATGCCTTACGAAAGCCAAATTCGGGGCCAGATAAAACCGAGAAGGTCACATCAAAGCTTCTCGAGTACAGGCACACACAGAAGTACTACTACGATCGCAATGCCAGGGCCAAGGACGAGGTGAAACCAGGAGATTCCATCAGAATCCACACTCCTGAAGGATGGAAACCAGCAGAATTCAGCCGCGACACAGAGTATCCGCGTTCGCATATTGTTCGGGCAGGTGATAGTGGTCACGAGTATCGCCGAAACTCCAAAATGCTGATGAAAACGCGTGAAAAACCACATGTGATAGTCGCGCAACAGCCAGACGTTCCATTTATGCGGTCTACTAGTCACAAGAACGCGTATCGCGAAAGTGCGCGAAATGAAACAACAAATCGCGAAAGTGTGCAAAGTGAAACCATGAATCGCGAAAATGGTGAACTTAACGAACATACCAAGTCACAAAGTTGCGTGTCACCAGAAAAACAGTCGCAGCTAACAAACGCTACCAACAACACAGAGAAATCCAGACCAATTCACACAAGATTCGGCAGACAAATTAGGAAACCGAACAAACTAGCCGATTACATTTAGTGTAAAATATCGCGTTTGGTGTAAGCTGTAAGCAAGTGTTAAGGGGCATAATAATCCCCTAGTGTTATACATGGTCAAATTAATTAGTAATGTATGATAAACAAACTTTGCTAATCATTGTTTTCTAGTCATGTAAAATCATTACTTGCTACCATGTTGATTAGTCACTAATTTGTTTTGTCACAAGGTCTTCTTACTAGCAGTTTTTTTTTGTTAATCAGTTAACATGTATGTTTTATAACAATACATATTATTTACTTGTTCCACTTAGTTCAGTATAGTTAGTCATATATATATATTTAAAAAAAAAAAAGAAAGAAAAGGGGATGTCATGTATTGTGTATTTGTTAACCTATGGTACTTTGACGTGTTTAGTATGATGTGATCAAGGGAGATAATAAAGGTTGAGTTTCCGGCATATTAATGGCGTAGTTATTACAATCTAGACCTTGCTTGGGATTGCATATGGGGTGGGTGGGGTCAGGGTCAAGGTCACCTTTACTAAAAAAAGAAAAATGGTTTGTTCAATAAAGTTAGAACACGTGAGATATTTTAATGAAACTTTATATGTAGATACCTTAGATCTAGACCTCGCTTGTGATTGCATATGGGGTGGTTGGTTCAAGGTCACCATTTCTAAAAATAGACAAACAGTTTCCGCTCAATACCTAGAGAATGAATTGAGATATTTTAATGAACATTTATACGAGGACACCTTATATCTAGACCTCGCTTGCAATTGCATATGGGGTGGGTGGGGTCAAGGTCACCATTGCTAAAAATAATAAAACGGTTTCCACTCAGTAAAATGAGAACAAATTTAGATTTTTAAGGTAACTTCATATGTAGATATTGAGACGTCACTTTGGATTGCAAGATCAAGGTCACTATTTCCTAGCCATAGGTGTATGACCTTCACCTTGCACCCAGAACTTTCTTTCATTATTCTGCTGACTTTTATGCATTTTGTTCAAAAAATTAGGTTTTCGTGGAATTTCCACGTTTCTTGTTGTTCCTTTAATAACAAGTATGGTGAACATTATAAATTTTGATGTTTGCATGTTAAAGTTTTCACTTCACTTCTTGATAAACATTTCATTATTTGCAAGGCATGATTTGTACATATTTTTATGTTCTTTGAAGTCACCGCTTTGTCCATCTGTCTGAATTCCAATTCCAATACTGTCATTCAGTTTGTTTGAGTGTCCAATGCATTTCTTCGATAAATTTATCCATCATTCTTTGTGTTAGTCTGTCCACCCTGTTTAAATTAAATTAACTTTATGATGCAGCATCCTTACCAAGCAAACATTATTTTATGCTATGGTCAGGTGGTTCTGGTCTGATGATTTTTATCATGGAACCTTTATCGTTTGATTTTAAAAAGGCTGTTTTTGTTTTCGGACTAATTCTGAACATATTACTCAAATTTGATTAAATTTTATATGCATCATCCCTGCTAAGAGTACATGTGCATATTTTGGGTTGTTCCAGTCTAATGAATTTTAATTGAGTTATTGCCATTTGGTTATAGAATTATGTATTTTCATTTCCATGCTAGATTGCAAGAATAATAACTTGAAGTCTATGAAATTTCATATGCAGCATCACTACCAATTGGACAATTATGGGTTGTTGTTTTTTCACGACTCTTACTCTGTCATTCACAAAGTGTATGTATTTGAGTATTTTCTTCATTACCTCCTGTTTGTTGTCTCTAAAAGGAAGCAATTCATTTCAGCTTGCTGGTCTCCATGGCACCACTTAGCTATGAGATTCAGTCAGTGTCCAGCTGTACACCACACCATTTGGGACCAGCCATTCCAGAGGTAACATTCTACCATAGTTTAAACTAAGTCCCCCCCCCCATGGAAGATGGCAGGGTATATTGGTTTGCAAAAGTGGTCAGTTGATAAACTACATGTTTTCTGTCTCCCTATGATCTCTTTAGATCTTCGCCAAACTTTTGTTGGTGGACATAATATCTTAGCCAAGTTTGATAATCAGCTAAATCACTTTGCTTGAGTTATTGCCCTTGACTAATCGAAAATTGGCCTTTTTAGCCTAGTTCATCAGTTCTTTTTTTATCTTCACCAAACTTAATTAAAATTTGTGTGGCCAAGATCATTAACGAGCCAAATCTACCCAGGCACCTTGACGTTACAGTCCTTGAATTATATAATTTTACATTGGCCTTGTCAACCCTTACAATTTTATATATGAGGTGTGTTGTTGGAAACCGGTGCTAAATGCGTCAGCGTAAAGTGTCGTCCTGAATCAGCCTGTGCGGTCTGTACAGGCTAATCCTGGACGACACTTTCCGCTTTTATGGTATTTTCTGTTTCAAAGAAGTCTCTTCTAAACATAAATCCACTGTAGGCGGAAAGTGTCGTCCCGGATTAACCTGTGCAGAAAAAAGCATAAAATAAAAAGAAAATATGTTGATTTCAGTATAAGATCATATTTTATTTCACTCATGATCATAGAAAAAAAATATTCTATGAACACTCACTAAATAAAATACAATCTTAAACCGAAATGAACAAATATCATCTATTTATTTCACCTTGTAGGTAAACTCAGTTTGGTTCAAGTTGTACATGTACAGTTTGACGAAGTCGGGACCGCCGTCTCTGCTGCTAGTCAAGGGCACAAAGCTCCGTAGACTGCCTAGAATATTCCTAGTAAGTATGGAATGTTATCTTTTAAATTGACTTATTATCATATCATATCATATTTTTGACTGAAGCATTGGGGTTAATCAGCCCATATATTCTATTTAGCAAAGGATGAAGAAAAATGTAATGCCTACACCAGGGGTAGTATTCCAGAAACATCTTAAGTTTATCTTAACATTTTGTCACTTAAAGTTAAAATGTTCAAAATGTCATAAGTTTAATGCTACCAATAAATGTGTGAATCCCGTTACAGTAAAACAAACAATTGTTAATAATACAGCTGACAGTTCATTAATACTTAGCATCGTTTACTGTGTACGCAAAATAAAAAGCTTAATAAAATATAAGTTTAAGGATAAAATATTACTTCAGATGTATCTGGAATATGACCCCAGGGATTTTGCGTATGACCTCTGGATCAAACATCGATCACGCTTACCTCTAGACCGACTGACGCATTAGCTATTCATAAAAGGTTACTCGTTTCTTACCCATTTCAGGAGTATGACAGGTTGCTAGTGACAACGTGGGGCCATGACCCCAGTGTTATCAGTACTTCTAACATTCTCCTCACATTGAATGATGCCCTCTCACATTCCGCTGTGTTTGTTCAGGTACGCTGTTTCATTGCACAGAGTGCTATGGTATTATTATTGTTCCAACTTTAAGCAAGGTTTTAATCATCAAAAACGCATGTATTCATTTAAGAACTTTTATCTACGTTTCGACCTACGCCTTTTTCAATATATTAAACAAAAATTAGCAGATGTTATATCAAATGAAAAATGATGTAATGCAAAATGGCGGGAATACATATAACAATTGTAGATGCGCAAATTATGATCAACAGTATCACCCATTTGAGTATGATGCTTTCGGATTATGGGAAAATACATACATTTCCTATAGTAATCTAAAAAAGTATTTATAGGAAACAACAAAAGCAATACACAGCTTCAAAGTTAGTCTTTAACATTGAAAAAAACTTTTTATTTCATCCTGTTAGGGTACAGTGGTTTGAGTTTGTGAATCGAAAGCTAAAAAAATGTGTATTGTGAAGTTGCAGTTATTATAACAACACAATTTTTACTGCTT
Organism: Congeria kusceri; assembly: GCA_027627225.1. NCBI lineage: Eukaryota > Metazoa > Mollusca > Bivalvia > Myida > Dreissenidae > Congeria > Congeria kusceri. Next base: position 31,852,498 of record CM051032.1, on the reverse strand, counting down.
TTAGTGGATTGTATAGGTAAAAAACAATATCTGCCTTACGGTCAATTAAGTAAGACATACAATTCAGAACATAACAGCAAAATATGATTGTTTGTCTACTTCTAGTTATCTTTCTGCTTTTTAGGCCCATGGATGGAAGTCAGATGGTAGAATAGTACATGTCCCTTTTCCCCTAGATAGCAATACAGGTATTTATGAAAATGTTATTTGCTGTATAATTGAGGCGTGTCGTGGAAAAACCGGGCTTAATGCATACGTGTGCGTAAAGTGTCGTCCCGGATTAGCCTGTGCAGTCTGCACAGGCTAATCCAGGACGGCACTTTCCGCCTCCAGCGGATTTATGCTTATTAGCCTGTGGGGACTGCACAGGCTAATCCAGGACGACACTTAACGCACACGCATTTAGCCCAGTTTGCTCACAACACGCCACAATTATCTTTTTTGATTGAAATTTGAACACCTGTTTCATAAAATCATGAATTTATAGTAATAATTTTTTTTCAGCTGAAAAGTGTAAGAAAAAGTGGAAGACCCTTCTTATCCATAGTTTCTTGTTATTTTGTAGTATTGTGATTTCTATCATTGCGTTTCAGTTCTCTACATACTTTCTGTATATTTCCCTTTTGACTATCTTTTGAGTTGTGATTACAATATTAGTAACCAATGCTTCATTTTGATTACTATTTTAGGTCCATTTGCGAAGGGCCACTACCACAAACATTGTGCAATAGAGACGTTCAAGTCCCACATAGACCTGTCTCACCAATGTGGCTACATCACATTGCTGAACACAGGTCGGGAATCGAAAACAATATGGAAACACGAAGAGGAGGATGAAGAGTTGAATTTTAATTCAAATAACTCTCAATCAATGACAGGAAGTCTGCATTCTTCTGATAGCGGTGGCCATATTTTAGATCAGCCATTAAATGGTGTGAAAGATAAGCTCTCGGCGGCCATGTTGGCCACAGAAATTGACCTCCTTGAGGAGAGTGAAGGCAAGGGAGACAATTCAGAAAGTGTTACAAAACCAACCTGTCTGGAGCTAAAAATCACAGCAAATGAACCTGAAACCAGTCTAGTAGAGAGTGAATGGGCTCTTTTGGAGTGTTATTTTGGAATTCCTCTGTTTGATCCTGGAATCAATAAGGAAATATGTGACCGGGTAGTGTCTCAAAAGTTATTGCATTCAAACAGGTGGGTAATTGATTGGTTCTGCATGACTGTTAAAGAGGGACTGTACAATTTTGTACGAACATTAAAATGTAAAACCATCCATGTATTCTAATGATGTCAGTATATTTTTAAAATAATATTATGATATATGTTGAGAATAATTTATGTTCAGAAATGGTTATTAAGAAAAAAAAATTAAAACTTGAATATTACTTCGCTGTGCAGTGGAGTATTGTATACTAATACGGTTGAAAAGCTTGTAACGCTGTCTTGCATTCATAATAATGTTAAATATTTTTAATATTTAGCATAGTGTTTGTTTTTAAGGTTTAAATTGAGTTTTGTTGAACGCCATAGTTATTTTTCTTCGACAAATTAATCTACTGTCTTCCACAGAGATTGCCAGGTAATAAAACTCAAATAAACATCATTTTCCGCTATATACCCAGTAGGTACATTCAGAGAATGTGTTGGTTATGAAAATTTAATGACAGAATGTCATTAAAAGAAATTCCATGATATTGTACACCCGACAAAGAAATATCAGGTTTCTTACCCAACAATATTTTTCACTGTAAATTGAAAGTTGTTTTGACAGGACACATATATTTAATTTGTATAGAGTATTGTTAGCTGCTGTAAGCGGTTGTCTAGTTTTCACACCTGTAAACGTTTTATTAATGGTGTACATTTTACAATGGACCTCAATTCATCAGCTGCACAATTGACAACAGATGCAATTCAAAACAGAATTATTGAGAGACAAAAACTACACAATGGCAATATATTTTAAAATCTGATTTTATTATGTGGCAATATCTATTTTAAAGTCACATTTTGAAGATTATAAATCACCAAGCAATGTCTATGTTCAAGTTATATTTATAATGTTGACACAAATATTAAAGTAAAACACGGAGTGTAGGATTCATTTAATGAAGTTTCACAAATATTTTCATTTAATGTTTAATTTTTTGGAAAGTACATATGTGGCGCATCGTGAGAAAACCCGTCTTAATGCATGTGCGTAAAGTGTCATTCGGATTAGCCTGTGCAGTCCGCACAGGCTAATCCAGGACGGCACTTTCCGCCTACAGTGAATTTATGTTTAGAACAGACTTCCTTGAAACAGAAAATACCATAAAAGCGGAAAGTGCCGTCCTGGATTAGCCTGTGCGGACTGCACAGGCTGATCCGGGACAACGCTTAACGCATATGCATTAAGTCCGGTTTTCCCACGACGCGCCTCAAATGGTAATTTAAAAAAAATGTAATCACATTAATAAGAATTTTTCTCTTGCATACAATTGTGATTTCATTTCCATTACAACTGCCCCACGTATAAATTGTTTTGGGGATCAGAAGAGTAATTTTTTATGACTATCTTTGTCTTTTGTTTTTGCATTTTCAGTGTAGAAGAATTGTTGAATGCTAGCAGGAAAGTTTCACTTCGACTTCTGAGTTTCATTTCAAAGCAACAGGTACGAGTTTTAATTAGTACAGTACAAGACGCATTGCTGGTACCTGGTTTCATTATCCTTAATGTTTTAGTAAATGGTATGAAACATGAATTTAGAAGTAAATTACTAACTGAAAAAGGGGGAATTTTTGAGTTACCTAAACAGTGTTCTAAATATCTGTATTTGTATATGTGGGGGAAGAGGTAATACCCCCAGTTTTAGAGATGAAACCCCCTATTTTTATGAAAACCCTTTAAAATTCTGATTTTGCTAGTAATTGCCTTGAATAAGGGATGCACAGGGGGTTTAGTGAATCCCTGTTTATGAAAAGTAGTGGCAACACTGGTAACCCTTGTATTTCCTGGTAACACAGGCTAGATTGTTCCACACTCAAAGTCACGAAAATTCTGCAATGTATTGTTACTATTTGGTAGATGTAATGTCATTTTAATAGTATGTGGAACATTGACTATTTTAATGTTTTCTCGACGATCTATATCCGAAAATCTCATGTAATTTCACATAAAACAATAAAATCAGAATATTGTCAAATTTAGGAATGTATTTCAAATTCAGATTGCACTAGGATATATGATAGTAATAAATACAAATATTTCAATATTATATAATAGCTGGAATTCAAAGTAAAAACCTCAACAAGAATAAACATGCAAAATATGTCATGCCATATCATTGTTGTCATTTGCAGGACTCATCAGGGGCTACAGAAATAACAGACCCCTACAGTGTTCATAGGGACCCTTCTGTCCCCTACCCCACCCAGTGTCTCGTGTTCAGTGGGGGACAGCTACAAAAGTGGGATTCAAGATAGGGTTCCGACGCCAGGGGTCCAGTCAACAATTTGTTTCCTTCTTTGTACAAGTTCAGTCAAAGGACCCATTCCATGCACAAAAAGCTGTATTTTTTCCAATTAGATTGCAGAAATTTCATCTGGGTTAACAATATCTCGAATACATGTACATAAGAAATGTGATTTTTTGTTGAACATATAAATCTTAACTTGCATGTTTATTGATAAAAAAAACAACAACAAAATACAATATTCTTTTACAAAATGCCAATAGTTTAAATAATTATAAATTTACTTTTCATCGTCATGTTCTCCCAACTATCAAGACGTAATGACTCACAAAATTCCCAGTCTGATTGGTAATGGACCAATTATCAAAACTGTGAAAAAATTGCTGCTATGTATGTAGAAATCAGTATCTGCAAATGTCGAGTTGGGGTCGTGTGCAAGGCTACATAAATGTAGGACTTGCTGTGAATGGGAGATTTCCATTTCTTTTAATGCACACTGGAGCAGTCAGGTATTAATATTATAGGAATATAAGCCAAACAAAAATGAGTCATGTCGTGGGAAAACCAGGCTTGATGCAGGTGCGTAAAGTGTCGTCCCGGATCAGTCTGTGCAGTCTGCACAGGCTGATCCGGGAGGGCACTTTCTGTCTACAGTGGATTTATGTTTAGAAGATACTTTGAAACAGAAAATACCATAAAAGCGGAAAGTGGCGTCCCTGATCAGCCTGTCTGGGATGACACTTTACGCACTTGCATTAAGCCCTGTTTTCCCACTACATGCTTCAAATAATGTTTGAGCTTGGCCTTATTTATATTAGGTGAGTTAAAATTACATAAAAGCTCTTTTTTCTTCACTTGCATAGATATGAGACCATTAATTAATATTGGAGTGCTAAAATGTGATATCATAGTCAAGTTTTATAATCTACCAAATTGCACCAGGAACTGTGGAGTTATGGCCCTTAAATTATCTCAAATTAACCTTTTTAGCTGTTCCACTCTCTATGTCAAATAGTTTTTATCCGATCACCAAACATGATATTTTAAATTTGCTTTAAACTAGAGGGGGCATACCTGTTTTACATCAGCTTTTGTTCTCTTGAGATTTTGCTCAGCGAAATATACATGTAATTGCTTCATTAAATCTATATTACATGGTTAACTAGACGTGTCCGTAGGACATGGATGCCCCCACATTCCACTGGGTGTCACAAAACTCTGCTGATGTCGGAAACACTGCACCAGAATACCAGGTGCACAAGTTCACAGGCTGATTTAATATATTTATAAAGTTTCATCAGTCTAGCAGTGATACTTTTTGACTTACACATGACACAAATCCAAAAATGTCATTTTTTTCTTTAAAAAAAGGGCCATAACTCCACTGATGGCGGAAAAAACTGCACCAAAATACCCAGGTGAACACGTTAACATGCTGATGAATATATTTATAAAGTTTTATCATTCTAGCAGTGACACTTTTTGAGTTATGTGCGACACAAGTCCAAAAATGTCATATTTTGCTAAAAAAAAAGGTCATAACTGTGCTGATGTCTGAAAAAACAGCACCCAAACACCCAGGTGCACAAGTTCACATGCTGATTCATATGTATATAGAGTTTCATCACTAGCAATAATAATTTTTGAGTTACTCGCGACATAAGTCCAAAAATGTCATTCTTTGCTAAAGAAAAGGGCCATAACTCTGCTGATGTCGGAAAAAACTGCACCAAAATACCCAGGTGCACAAGTTCACATGTTGATTAATATATTTATAAAGTTTCATCACTCTAGCCGCAATACTTTTAGAGTTACGCGCGACACAATTCCAAAATGTCTTCTTTTTTTTTTAAAGGGCCATAACTCTGATGTTGGAAAAAAATGCACCAAAATACCCAGGTGCACAAGCACCGATGCCGATGAATATGTTTGTAAAGTTTCATCACTCTAGCAGTTATACTTGTTGAGTTATGCGTGACAAAAAAATCAGACGGACAGACAAGGGCAAATCTATAAGTGGGGGGGGGCATAAAAATGCATTTATAGTGATTTTGCATTTATTTTGGATTTGTATATGCCAAAGGTTCATATATTAAGTTAAGGATAGATTCAATGTTAAAAATAGTGGTGTAATTTCAGATTGTATGCAGTCGAGTACCTGGGGCCGTATCCACAAAGCACCTAAGGGAAATCTTAACCTTAGTCATATTTAAGTAAACAAATCAAGTAAAATTTTCTGCGTAAAATCATTATTTTGTATGAGAAATATGATAAAATAATAAGTGTATGTTGATTCTTTAACAAAGTAAAAGCACTTAATTCAAAATAATCTTTAAATGAACTAGCCACAGACTACGGAATTTATGATTTTAAGAAATTTCTGTAAGTTTTCCCTAAGGAGCTTTGTGGATATGGGGCCTGGGCCCATATTTATAAAGACCCTTAAGCCATTCTTAACTTAATTTGAACATAAGTCAAAATTTGAATTTGTGTTTAAATCATTATGCTTTGGAACATTTGCATGACTAATGCTAGGTATTAATACACTTTGAATATTATTGCAAATTATGTGTCATAATCTTCCAGAAATGCATAACTTTGTCAGAAAAACCAATAATTAAATTTGAGAATTTTAAGATATTTCTTAATTTTCTACTAAGATTCTTTATAAATACCAGCCCAGAATTATTGTTCTTAATGACAAATCAGGACCCAAATTCACAAAGCTCCATAGGGAAACTTGAGTAAATTTCTTAAATTAATAAAATTCCGTACGTCTGTGGCTGTTTCATGTAAGGGTATGTTAACCTCAAAATGTGGCGCGTCGTGAGAAAACCGGTCTTTATGCATGTGCATAAAGTGTCGTCCCAGATTAGCCTGTGCAGTCCGCACATGCTAATCCGGGACGACACGAATTGCCTACAGTGGATTTATGTTTAGAAGAGACTTCCTTAAAACAGAAAATACCTTAAAAGTGGAAAGTGCGGTCCTGGATTAGCCTGTGCGGACTGCACAGGCTAATCCGGGATGACACTTTACGCACATGCATTAAGACCGGTTTTCCCACGATGCGCTTAAAATGTTCTTAACTACTAAATATTGCTTAGACGTTCAGTATTGTACCCTATTGTAAACAGAAATCATTACATTTCACATATAAAATTTGATCTGAAATTTTTACCTAAGTACAACGTAAGTTAAGATTTCCGTTAGGAGCCTTGTGAAAACCGTGAGTGCTAATTCCACTTGACACTGCATGCGATGTATGGAGGAGCATCAGGCAGAATAAGCGGCAGAATAAGCTCTCATGGTTTTTGAAGATATAAAAAAAAATCAATGTGTGCTAAAAATGGCAAAATTTGGAGGATTTGCAATTTATTTTGTCCAAATTGATGTTTTTAACAAATCCAAGACACAAGATTTAAGAGCATCTTATTTGGTATAAATTTCTCAAATGTACATGACCCCCAAACTTACAGATATACCAACAACCACCAACATTTTTATTGGAAAAATAAGGTTGGATTACAAATGGTAAATATTATGTTCTATTAAACATCTATTTAATTAAATTAACACATTTATTTACTAGTAATACTTCATAAATTTGCTATACATTTTGTGGAACAATGCATTTTTGTGATTTACAAAGATGCAGAGCTATTGTTGAATATTGTTCCATTAGTACTCACCCAGTTTTGAAATATTTCAATAAAATATATTGTAAAGACACATTTCTAAAATAATATATTTGTTACCATAGGCCTAATTAAAATGGAATTTGTTTCTATAAGTTTAGGCAATTTATCAGCAAAACTTCAATTTAATGATGAGCATTAAATTTTGATGGCTCAGCACAAACTATGCTCTATGACTATATAGCTACATAGACTTGGCATAGTTTTGCATTGTCCCATCATTTATTTCCCAGTGTTTTGCCTATGGGTTTATTCTTTAGAAGGTCTGAGTAAGACCTTGTCAGCTGACACAATGCAAGACACTAAAACCATTGCCGTTGTGTCAGTTACTCATATGAGTCGGAACACTAAGTTCAATTATGTACTTGATAATGACTTGTGAGTCTCCAAATTCTTATAGAGTTATGGCATTCCATCTTTTTGAAGATTTAAGGTATTTGTATTTATTGTTGTTGCCAACAATGTGTCATGCTCTAAGTCCTACTTTAAATCATTTCTGGGATACATACCGTTCTCGAAAAAGTGTATTTAATACGCATATAATGCGTATTAAACGCTGCGGTATTTGCACCGTATTTTTTCTGCGTTAAATGCGCATTAAATACACTTTTAGTACACTAAGTGTATTTTTTCTATACTTTTTCAGCATTTTTTACAAAGAAGTGTTTTAATGAACTAGAAAATACACTTTAAATACACTTTAAATACCCTTAAGTGTGTTTTTTGGAGATATAGTGTATTTTTTCAAAGAGAAAAATACACTTTAAATGCACTTAAGTGTGTTAATGCAGGAAAAATTCAGAAAAAATAAACTGTATTTCTGTAAAAAGTGTATTTTTTCTGCATTTTCAAGCGTATTAAATGCATATTAAACGCAGAAAAAATATGGTGCCAATACTGCAGCTTTAAATACGCATTAAATGCGTATTAAATACACTTATTCGAGAAGGGTATCGGCTAAATTAAAGCAATTGTTTGTTGAGTGTGTTTACTTTTTCATGGATTAAATAATTTAATATAATATTGATGCTGTTAAATTGTTTATTAAACATTTTAAGACTATTGTTTTTGTTTTGGCACATTTATCATTCAGTTCAATGTTGCTATGAAATTTCACCCAATTTTTGTACATTTTGTTTTCATTTGCAGCTACTCATATGTTGGATTTATTGTTATTGTTGTTTTGTTACAATTGTTAAGTATCACTGATAAATAGTTTATGATAGACATGTGAGTGTGTTATTTGTTTTAAACTAATTCATGTTTGATGCCAAACAGTAATTGAAATGGTCAGTCTCACAGATTTTGGCCGTGAAAAATAGTTTTTCTAAAATTGACTTTTTTCTGTTCTATAATACATTTATTGTTTATATTTCAAGGTTTGAAATGCACGTTGCTTGTGCAAAGTTAAACTTTCTATGAATAGCTGTTATTTTTCGATAAAATGTTGCTACTTGATAGACATACCCTAGTAACTTTGTACTTAAAACAGCATATTAAATATCAAAATAATGATGTTGTGTGATCAAAACAGCAAAGCAGAAAACACGTTTTGATAGATTCTGCAATTTCTTGTTTTAAAATTCCAGTTTTAGATAAATGTTTTTCCAGCCCAAAGCTGTGAAACCGTCCATCTAAAGTTTGAACAGTAATGATTGAGTATTTGTTACATACTTATAAATAAGTATTGTTAAAGCATTTCTTGGCATTTATGTTCACACTAAGACAAAATAATTGTCAGTTGCTAGTTGTGTCAGGTCACTTTATAGTATCAAGTAAGGTGTATTAATTTAAAATCATAAAGTTTTACCTGCAGGTATTGTTAAACCATACTTAACATCAATTAATAATAAATGTCATGTATATACTTTATGTACACAGAACAGTATTTTCATTCATAGTATAGCTAGAAATTAAGAATGTCTGTAAAATTCAGCTCTTTTATCAGTAATTATTAATATATATGTGTTATGTTCTAAATGGGCTCTTATTGGTGCTTGATTTAATATAATATACATACTTCCTACATACAGTGTTAAATAGTTTCATGAAAATGTGCAATATATGTTTTGTCTGGTGTATAGTGTTAGTAGCTACTAGTTTTTGTTTCTTTTAAATTATTTAATAATTGTAGTAAGATGTCAAAAAATGTAACAATTCTATGCACTTAAATAAATACAAATGTAACATAAAACAATGATTCTAATTAATTTTATGTTCTTTTCTTCTTGTCAACATGAACTTTTAATCGTATGAATAATTATATTTGTTTATTAGTAATAAACACAAACATTTACTTCGATTAGTTCTTTCTTGCCACAATTTCGGCTACAAAATAGCTTTTTGTAAGCTTGGCTGAAGTTACAGATGGTATTTCTCTTAATCTGGCTGCATTTTAGACAGTCACATTTATGTTACAGTTTTGCGCTAGTGTAAAAAAACGACGTTTAATGGGTTACAAAACAACCGTACAAGTGTTGTTTGGCGTGGTAACAAACCACGTTACATTCCGACATAACTTTGTAAACTTCAGGGAAAAGTATAACAAGGTGTTAATGTTGTTAAGCTTACATTTTTGAACTGTTTGTAGTTATAATTCCCCGTGTTGACAATACGATGTATCGTGTAAGAAAACAACGCCATCGTGAGGTTGCGGTCGATGTTTATTGCACACACTTTCTAAAAACATTATCATCCAAATCATTTTATAAGACCATTGGTTCCAAAAAACATATTTAGTCGAATTAATGTGGGAGACACTTGTAAGAATAAAGAAATAAGACCCTTACAACGCATATTTGTTACTGAACGGCAACTTATTTGTGATGTCAATGTAGTCGTTTTTAAAATAAAGATTATACAATAAACGCAAACTTCTTATTTCACACGTAATGAAGTTACTTGTTCAAACTTTTCATTGTCAGTTTCAGGGTTTACTTACAATAAATTAGCATTTTCCTGTGTATAAAGCACAGTTCACAAAGGTTATGCTAAAGTAACAACACACTTGATGCAAATGTAATCTGTTAGTGTTGAAAAAACTTGGACATTTGCATTTAGAGTCCAACGATTCACTAAGAACACAACCCTTTACGCCGCAGAATCTTGCCTCTATCGCAGTCGCATATCACATAAATCATTTAAATATTTCAAGCGTCAAAATCAATAAATAACTGTGACAGGTTACCGGATGGCTAATTTGATTATTGAATTTATTAGCAAAAAAATTATGATTTGTGTCAAGTGAATTAGGTAAAGCGCGTCAACATCAACATTCGCCTTAGGCGATGGTCAAAACTCCAGTTGAACTCTTCTGTGTGTTGCTTTCTTTATTTATTGAATCGTGCATTTCTGTCCAATTCCATGATCGAAACCAATACTGCTGTTGCTGTTTATGTTGTTTATTTATTTTTCTTAAAATATTGTTTATTTTTCGACCCCTTTCTGACCAATCATTAAACCAGATTGAATTTATTGACTACACTGTTTACTGTTTCGACTAACGTAACACATGTTTGACTCTCCCTTTTCTTCAATTTAATCGATTTTTAACAGCGTTTCATCAATTACCAGCTGACTAATTCAAACTATAATGTACATACATTTACAGTGACTAACTTTTTAAACACCACATTACACGTGTAACACGCCTGTATATACCAAGTTACTAATGTCAGGTACGAGATGTCTAATCGATTGCCTCGAGATAAGGAAGTCAACAGGGTGATGTGTTCAGCACTACGTTGTTTCACGTAAAATATTTTCACGAACGACGTTACGCACGTCGCTTAACGCATCATGTTGCTACATTATTTAGATTGTTTTCTTGCGTGATAATGGTCGACCTGGATGAATCATTTTATGATGTTTTAGACGATGCTCATATTTAACTGTTGTTGATATTATTGCGATTTTAGTGATTTTAATTCTGTGTGTGTGTTCCTATCGGGACATCTGTTGAGTTATACGTGTATCAAACTTTATACCAAATGGGCTATGGATGTTAAAATGACGTTACTGTTACTATTAATTTTGGATGTGATAGCATTGTTTCATTCTACTGAAGGTAAGTTGATGTCTTTATCTCTCGTTCAAAAAGTTAGAACACAAGCGTTGACAATGAGTCCATTGCGTTGACAATGAGTTCACAATAAAACTAAGTGTAATTTTTCAGCGCGCCAACTACCTTTCATTCGTTGGGTTTGTAGTTCATATGAGTATATGTGCAAAGAAGAGTCGTGTTTGAATGTCAATTTTCAGTTTTCGGTTGATTTCGACCGAAATCATGTGTTTACCACACATTATAGTACATTATTGTGCAAATTATGTAAGTTCTGATATATGATTAAGATCGAGTGTGTACCTTTTTGCGCTTGCACGTGATATCTTTTTTTTAGATTTTTAGGTAAACTTAAAAATTCCCCGGACTCACTGAAGTATAAAATCTAGGTTATACCTGGTGAATGTTTGCGCGGCTCTCGTATATAACAAAGGCAATCGTAGTAAACAAAGCACATGTTACAGCTAATAGTTATTAAACATATGCGCGTGTGACCGCACACTGCTCATTAAGCTGACACATTTTATAGATATGGTCGTTGTTTGTGTTTATAAGAATTTACTATAAATGCCACCGTTTCCTGTCACTTATTCTTTGAACATGAGGACTGTACGCCAAATTTCTTGTCGACTGATTAAATGAAGATTTACAAGCTAGAGTGACACGACCTTCATCATTTTGAGGATCTGTAAGGACACTGGATAGGAAGCCATAAGCTTTTAGATAGAAACATGTATACGTTTATTATTTTAATTTATATAACTTTAACTAAAACATAGTTATATCTGAAAAAAGGTTCCAACAAGGTTCATCATAATCTTGAAGCATGTTACCAGGAACATTATGACAGACAGACACTTTATTTCGACTTGTACAAAGTACATCGTCAACAACACATGATCAGTTATGCATGTCAAATGAATCCTATCTTAAGCGAGTAAGTGGCGTGCACAAATTCTATGCTAGTAACGACTGGCGACGGTGGAAAACAGGGAAAAGGTGTAAAAAAATCCTGCAGTGAATAATTAGGGGATTGTTTTTTTTTCAAAATCAGGGAAATATCAGGGAATTTGGCGAAAAGAGAAAGAAAAAAGTAAAGAAAGAGTGAAATTTATAATATTATATTTACATGGACACCTGTTTTGATAATACAATCAAAATACCATTAATGTGTATAATACATAGTTTACAGAAGCAAACAAAATGATCAAACTGGAGTCTGACATCGAACTATTATATTATACACTGTAACCACATATGCATCAATTGTGCTTATAATCTGGCAACCTATATCAGGGAAATTCAGGGAGCTACATTTTACGGGGCGTAGACCGATTGTAAAACGAATATTCAATTATAAAATTTGAAAATGAAAATACAAGACCTGACACCTTGTTACACTGTACTCAGATGTCAGATTTATAAGAAATCCTTATTCCACCAGTTAAATTTGGCTCTCTACAAGACGAGGCGACAACGTTCATGCAAATGTATATTTTTCTGCAGACATAATTTGAGGCGCGTCGTGGGAAACCCGGTCTAAATGCATGTGCGTAGAGTGTCGTCCCGGATTAGCCCGTGCGGTCCGTACAGGCTAATCCGGGACGACACTTTCCGCCTATAGTGGATTTATGTTTAGAAGAGATTTCCTTGAAACAGAAAATACCATAAAAGCGGAAAGTGCCGTCCTGGATTAGCATGTGCGGACTGCACAGGCTAATCCGGGACGACACTTTACGCACATGCATTATGTCAGGTTTTCCAACGGCGCGCCGCATTTATTTTTAAATGTGGCCTAACTGTACTAGGCGGCAGTTTTTTAATATTTATGAAAAATGCTTGGTTACCGCAATTCAGCTAAAAAAATCTAATCAATTTCGTGTTGTACGATAACTTACCCTTTTTGGAACCTTTCCAAACATTAATATAAGTTTATAATTAGTATGTGTAGTAACTATTTAACCACGTTCAAATTGCCATGTACTTGGTGTGTGTTTTTTCCCGCCGGGATTCAACATTTATAAATGTCACGTTATTTTCAAAGCGACATTAGCGAACACAATCAAACTTGTCATTTATCTTGAAAGTAACCTTAGCAAAACAATCCACAATAATACTTCTTTACTGCAACTGCTTATATTGCCAATGTTCTTTTTCATTTAAAAGCTAAGAAGAAAGTCCTTTTGTATTTGACGGTCACGCAGCTTGCCGTTAACAAGAAAACCATTTATATAAAGTTTTGTTGCACATTTCATGAATGTTTATCATCAATAATACAAATACACTACATCTTCGACTGAGGCGTATACTATGTTGCCATTTACATATACGGGGCCGAAGCGGCGAACGCCCCATCCCGTAAACCTGGAATTGATACTTCCGATATACAAACTGAACTGCAATTTAAACTTAATAGTATAAATAAATGGTGTTCACTTAATAACATGTCATTGAATCCAGAAAAATCAAAATGTATGTTGATCGGGACTCGTCATAAAATAACCATTTCTAGTCCACTTAATATCAATATAAATGGAAATGACTTAGAAAATGTATGTAGGAAGAAAATCTTAGGTATTTATGTTGATCAAACCTTGAATTTGCATGATCAAATAGATCACGTTTGTAAACAGCCGAACAGTAAAATTACATTATTAAAACACATCATATACTTTCTCAGTGATGAAATGAAGGAAATGTTTTATAATGCATATATTTTACCTATGTTTGACTACTGTTGTACTATTTGGGGGAAAACCGAACAATTCGTATATAAACAAGATTTCAGTACTACAAAAAAGAACAGCTAAAATAGTTCTTAATAAACCTTCAAGGACTGCTTCTGTAGAACTTTTTAAAACATTACGTTGGATGAAATTTAATGACAGAGTAAAATACCACACTGCTATACAAATATATAAAACCGTTTGCAATTTGGTGCCATCATATATGAAAGATTTATTAACCTTTTCAAACAATGAATCCCACAATATACGGTCAGCTATATCTTATATATCTTATTTTGCCAATTAAACCACGAACAAAATACTACAAAGATACATATACATACTATTGCATAATCGTATGGAACAATTTACCATTGGAATTAAGAAATAAATCTTCATTACCATCATTCAAACGAGCATATAAAACATATTTACTTGAACGCACCAAATAATTACCTTGAATCGTTGAGGTTGTTTAACTGCTTACAAAAAGAAAATGGTTGAAATAGAAGGTTTAAAGAAAAAAAAGCCATATGAATTTTTGAAATATTTTAAAAGAAGGAATTCAAAATGTGAAAATAATATACCACTGGAGCAATTTAAAGAATATTTTGAGAACATAAGCAATGATTTGTTTATTTGTTACAATGATGAGGCTGAGCAGTTTTGTACAGAAACTGATTTTGATACTGAAAATAATACTTTTCCTGAGTTAGACCAACCGATCACTTATACTGAAATTATAGCTGCTGCTAAATCTTTGAAACGCTATAAAGCTTATAGCAATGATTGTCTTTTAAACGAGTACTTTATTGAAAGTATCGATATTTTAGCATCTCACCTATGTGATCTATTCAATTGTATTTTAAATTCGGGTTACTTTCCTGATAAGTGGTCAGAAGGAGTTATAATACCGTTACATAAAAAGGGAAGTCAGGGCGATGTAAATAATTAGAGGGGTATTACGTTGGTGAGTTGTTTGTCTAAGTTATTCACAACAGTCTTGAATAAACGAATTGAAGCTTTTTGTGAAGAAAATAACACTATTTCGGATGCTCAATTTGGATTTCGTAAAGGAAGGTCTACAATTGATGCTATTTTTATTCTGATGTCACTAGTACAGCATTATCTAAATGAAAATAAGAGACTATATGTTATTTTTGTAGACATGGCTAAATGCTTTGATACTATTTATAGAAATGGATTATGGTTAAAAATGTACAAATGTGGAATTCAAGGTAAACTTCTTAGGATTATACGCAATATGTATCAAAAAGTCAAATCTTGTGTAAAGTCATGTTCTAGTTATTCAGAATACTTTCAATATGCAGTCGGTTTGCGTCAAGGGGAGGTAATGTCCCCTCTATTGTTTTCACTTTTTATTGAAGATCTTGAGTTATTTTTACAAAATGGTATTAATTCTGGTATTTCTATAGATGATGTAGTTTTAGTATTGTTGTTATTTGCTGATGACATGGCCATTGTAGGCAAAACGCATGAAGAAGTACAAATCCATCTAGATAATTTATTGTCATATTGTAATACATGGGGGCTACAAGTAAATACATCGAAAACAACAATAATGGTATTTCGAAAACGAGGTGGGTTACTAAACACCGAGCGCTGGACATACAATGGCCAATTCATCGAATCTGTTAATTATTTCACCTATTTGGGTACTGTTTTTAGTTACACTGGTAATTTTTCACATCAGGAAGAATACCTTTCTGGTAAAGCCCTAAAGGCCATGAACTTGTTATTGTGTAAATGTAAGGAATTCGATCTGAGTCCTAAGACCTTTTGTCAACTATTTGATGCATTTGTTACATCTATATTGAACTATTCCTGTGAAATTTGGGGCTTTAAAAAATCGAAACATATTGAAAGAATTCATCTTAAGTTTTGTAAAATATTATTAAAAGTTCGAACTAATACTTGTAATGCATGCGTCTATGGTGAACTTGGAAGATATCCTTTGTATGTCAACATTTTTGTTAAAATTTTAAAAGTTTGGCTTAAAATTGTTAAGGCTGAAAATATTATTTTACAATCTGTATTATAACCAAGCTGTTAGAGATAGTTACAATGGCTGTAAAAATTGGGTCTCGAATGTTAGACAGTTATTAAATGATTATGGTTTGTCATATGTTTTTGAAAACATTCAAAGTGTCAATACAGAATTGTTCATAAATGAATTTAAAAGTAGAATTTTCGATTCTTTTAGACAAGAATGGTATGCAAATTTGGAAAATAGCTCTGTGTTATATATCTATACACATGTTAAAAACACTTTAGATTATGAAAATTGCCTAGATATATTACCAAGATCCTTAAAACCTTATTTTTGTAAGCTTAGAGTGAGTGGACTACCACTCAGAATACAAACGGGAAGATATAGCCAAAACAGAATAGTACGTGATGAAAGACATTGTTTATGTTGCAATACTCAAGACATTGAAGATGAATATCATTTTATTTGTGTATGTAAATGTTACTCTGACATAAGAAAGAAATATATACAAACTTTTTACTACAAACATCCATCAGTATATAAGTATTTACAATTACTTAATACAAGAGATAAAACCAGATTAATAAAAATATCTTTGTATGTTAAGGAAGCATAAATATAGAACAGTAGGAAAATTAAAACGTTCATCCTCCGTTATAAGTACATACTTAACTTTGCTGTCGTAATTGTGCACATACACTGTACTCGTATGTTAAAAATATACCAACTATATGATAATAACATGTATACTTATATTCATTTATTGTAGACGATGTACCTTGTACAAGTCTTAATAAAATATCTGTTCTGTTCTGTTCTGTTCTTGAACAAGTCTAATAGATGTAACACAAATAGCACAATTATAATACTGATATAGATATATTTATTGAAAATTAGAAAATGTATATTGAAATTGATGTTGTTAGCAAATAATTATATTTGTTTTGTATATGGAGAATTTTTATATAAAAATGTAACTTTTTTATGAGTGTATTAATGCATTGTGCATAATTTCTATTTTCTATTGCTGTATGTCGATGCTTTGTAATTGTTTTTTATTGAGAAAATTATTATTATTATTATTATTATTATTATTATTATTGCCATTATCATTATTATTATCATTATTAATTTAACTGTGTGCTTGTTTTGTAATTATATGTTAAATGTGAATTTGGTTGAATGTTTGAATGTGTATGAAGGCCATATGAAAATAAGGTATGTTTTTGTCATGACAATACTATGTCTTATATGTCACCTTCGTAAAATAAAGTGATTATTATTATTATTATGAAATAGTCTAATACATTGTATTGGATTTTGAAAACCTCACAATATCACAGAATTACAGTCTTCACCATTAAGCACTGGACCGTGGGCCCGGTCCACCATATTTGCCCTAGGTCTAACGAAATTTGTAAGATAACTGGACCAGTGGTCCATACATTTTAGGTCCCTCGGTCATTATGAAAACAGTATTCCCTTAACAATTGGGTATTGTTGGGCTATTAATCCACCATTGGTATTAACTTTGTATTTTACGCACAAATGGTTTTCCAGTGAATGAGAGAATGAAAGTCTAAAAACCATTTTTAAGTTATATATTTATAAAAAGACTGAATATACATGTACAAGAGAGTTAAAGAAAATCCCCAAACTATGGACGCTACAATGTAGGCTGGTCCAGTTTATTTAGCTGGCTTGGTGGACAGACATGCCACTGATTTAAAATTTATTCGTGAAGACTGAATTACTTGGACATTGCCTTTAAGCGCAAAATGAAGTTTTATCATTTTTCTTATCAAGGAGTGTTTCACAGAAGCCTAGTATGCGTCTAAAATCGGAGAAGCTATAGCTAATAAAGTTGTAACACATAATATTGCACACTTTAATTGTTATTGGTTTGTAATAATATACCACTGACCTGCAATTCATCTTGTTGAATTTCAGGTCAGCCCACTAGATTACCTTTCGTCGATCCCGACCCTAGTGTAGGCCCCGTCCCTCTCCGGGCTACCCCCGGGCGCTGTACTCAGGGTCGCTACGGGGAGGAGTGTGAGTACGCCTGCCACTGCCCCGTGGGGACGGAGTGTGACCCGGTTACCGGACATTGTCCGGACGTCTGCGCGCCTGGGTGGACGGGGGCGCCATATTGCCAAACAGGTACGTTAGCAACCTCATTAACCAGTCTGACGCTAATGTTCTGCTTGTATAATCTCTTAAGCAATGGAATATCACACCGTATACACGTGTACTATTTAAAGGGACCTGTTCACAGATTGGCAAATTGACAATTTTCAAAAATATTGTCATGCATTCCAAAAAGAAATTAAACATTATATACAAACAAGCGAAATAACGCTCATGACTAGGAAATAGGGCTCCAACGGGTCGAAAAATTTCTTCGGGTCGGGTCGGCGGGTCAAAATTTCAAAGTTCGGGTAATTTCGGGTCGGGTCGGGTATTAAAAAGATTAATTCTAAAATATGGTAAACTACATTAAAACATTTATTTTCTTTAAAGTTGAACATGGCAGATATGTCAAAAATAATTAGACTAATTACTGCACAAAAATGAGTCCTTTATGTAGAATTACCACATTCTTGATAGTAATAAATGAATTTATGATAAAATGGTGCTTCCTAAAACATCAATTACTGGATATATAGAGACAAAATTCAGTAAAAAAATAAAAAATAAACTTCAAACAAAAAACAAAGCTAAGCTAGGATATGCTTCCTATAGTAGAATGTAGGTGCATCTATAAGATTCAAAATGACTAGAGCTAATAGAGAACATCAGAGATCATGGGAATATAGGTGTATCTATATGTAATACCCGAAGCTAACATATTATTTGCTTTAAATTAAGCACCCACATTAACAGGCTAAAATGCACAATATAGACTGTTTTAGAACAAATCTTTCATAACTCCGTTTACAATAAACGTGGAAGAATGTAACTGCGTGTATCCTACTGTAAACAAAATCTCATCTCACCATATCAAGACTTATTCAAGACGTCTATAAGATGGGAAATACTCCCATACTGGCGATTTTAATGCCTTCGGTGCGTCTATTATCTTCATTTGCCTTGATTCAGTTGATTATCAATAAAGAAAACTTACAATTACTCAGAAACACGAGTTTGGTTGAACTAATGCAACCGCGAAATCATATAATATTTATTCCGGAAGTGTGATTGAAGGTCAGGATGGCACAGGTCAAAACGGCCCGAACAAAACGGCCCAGTTGATTTTACGGCGTTCTTTTGAAAAATATTGACCCGACCCGGTACCGTTTGCGAAAACTTTGACCCGGAATCGCGGGTATTTTTTGGACCCGCGGTTTCGGGTTTTTTCGGGTACCCGTTTGAGCACTACTAGGAAATATATTGGAAATATGGTTTCGTGTATGGATAGTCATCAATCGAAATGGATAAAATTATAAAGCGTTTGTAACGCTTTTCATCGGTATTTTGGAAACCACGTGTATCGCATACATGGCGTTAAAAATACACATCCAAATGTATAAGTCCAAATGGTTAGCGCATGACATTTTTGATCTCAAAGGTCCCGGGTTCGATACCCGGCGAAGGCATGTTTTAAAATTTAACTTTTCCTTTATATAATATTTGTTTCAGATTATTCCAGATGCTGTAGTTTTTGCAGTAAAGACATTTCATGAAATTCTTCAAAAATACGAAAATCTGTGAACACGTCCCTTCGATTTGAATGTGTTGCCTTGAGTTACCACCACCTTATTTTGTATGGACTAACCAGTTCATTATTATTCATTCATTATTATTCGGGCATCTAGAATCTCAAATGTTCGGCGATTTAATTGTGCATGTATTTACTAACATTAAATACAAATAATATAAACAAACTTTAATACGGCGACCCTACTTGTAAATTGTGAACTATATTTTGCATAATGATTGATACAAATTGAATGGTATCTTTGTACACATTTTTACCACGTGGCGACGCGCACAGATTTTTTTCTATAAATAAAGAACAAAATCTTCCTTTGTTAAATTGTTTATTCTGTATAAATAAATAAAGTTCAAACATCACATCCCCATGGTATAATTAGTACTCATTACCTCATAACTCTAAACCGTTTTTATTAGTCGATAAACAACTGTAGAGCCCGTATTCACCAACAACAACAACTGTAGAGCCCGTATTCACCAACAACAACAACTGTAGAGCCCGTATTCACCAACAACAACAACTGTAGAGCCCGTATTCACCAACTGATTCTTAAGAATAAAGAATATTCTTGAAACTGTTTTGTTCTAAAAAGGATGTTAATTTGAATTTTGACTGGTATTCACCAATGCTTATTTAGAACGATTTATTAAAGACATACGCAACATGTACACCTTGTAAACGCACATGTATTAATTCTTCGGTCTAAGTCTATTCTTAAGACGAAGCATGGGTTGGTAAATACGGGCCTTAAATCGAAAAGTATGTCTTATGTATATTATGAACTCGAAGGGAAATGTCCCTTTTAACTGAACCGTGTATTTACAGAAAACGTAGCATTCCGTAAGAAAACCTACCAGCACGGGACCTACCTGGGTTGGAACGCCTCACGCGCTGTTGACGGTAACGTCGATCAGGACGGCAGTTACGGGAGTTGCGCGTGGGCCCACAACAACGATGACGTGTTCAAAACGTGGTGGAACGTTGACCTGGGATCTATGTACGACGTCAAAGCGATTGAGGTCTACTTCCGAACGGATGGTGAGTGGCATATTTAAATGGATACTAATGTTAGGGATCCAGAGCGATCTTTCGGTGTGTTACACTCTGACCCAACTCTGCTCACCCCAAATACGTCTCTAGGAAATGATTTAGAAACATATTTAATATATAAATTGCCGGGTATATGCAAGTATTCGATGGCAGATAAACATATATAGCATTTAAAGACCTTAAACTTGAAATTCAGTTCAAACGTCATGTCCAAAGCAAATCTACTACTGTTGACAGAACATCGTATATATGCGCATTTGGGAAAATTTGGAAAGCCATAATCTCGGATGCAACGCTCTAGTCAGATATGTTTACAGAAAATCTCATACACGAGTACGCATTTAATAGCACTTTTGAAAAACTAACTCTGATTTCAGACGCTATGTCCCAGTCCCGCCGCGCTGGCGTACGCGTTTATATCTCCGACAGCGTTGAGGAGGCCAAGAACCAGGGTCTGTGTTACATAGACCAGATGAGTGACTTCGTCTTCCCGCCCACGCATCTCATCCTGCGCGACGGAAGTCTGGCGTGCACGAAACGTCGCGGACGTTTCGTCATCCTTTACTCCGACCGACCGACGCAGGAACCGATACGGAACTGTCCGACAAGCACCTTTTACTCGTGCTGGGCCAACCTGGAACTTTGCGAGGTGGAAGTATACGGTATGTAACGATTTTCTATCTAACATTACAAGTGTTTAACCGAAACATATCAACTAATTCCTACATAAGCATTTTAAAAAGAAAAATATGACTTGTCAACCATAGCGAATTTTAGAGAGTTACGACACTTTATGGAAGTTAAATGTATTCTCTGACTTCATTTCAAAGCCTCATTTTTGTTGAAAGTATTTAACGTATATCCTTGCTTTTTTCAACCAGCCTGTACCAACGGAACGTACGGCGACAAGTGCGAGATACGCTGCAACTGCGAAGGGAGCGTGGCCTGTGACGTCATCACGGGGGCTTGTCCTGGCCGCTGCTTGATTGGCTGGGAAGGAGCAAGTTGCAACCAAAGTACATTCTTTTTGTTCATTTGTTCTATTTCAAACACTTTTAGTTTCCACGAGCGCTGTTTAAGTTGTTGAACGGAAGAGATGCCGCTGAAACCATGCAGTAGATTTCTGTATCAAATATAAGAATAGTGAAACTCCAGAGACCTCGCCAGGAGAGAAACCATTATTAACATCCGCTGGTCCTTTATTTAAGGCATGTGACAAAGTTCGTAATTAAAAGCCATACTGACAATCGACATCCGAAGTCTTCCAATGACAATAAAAGTGTATATCCTAAAGAAAATGGTGTTACTTAAATAATTATAATTGAGGCGTGCCTTGGGAAAACCGGGCTTAATGCATGTGCGTAAAGTGTCGTCCCGGATTATCATGTGCATTCCGCACAGGCTAATCCAGGACGGCACTTTCCACTTAGAGTGAATTCATGTTTTATAGAAGAGACTTCCTTGAAACAGAAAATACCATAAAAGCGGAAAGTGCCGTCCTTAAGCCCGGGTTTCCCACGACACACATCATATAATGCACTTTAAAGATAAGGTTGCCCCTAAGTCTGGTCACCCCTTTGTTTCACAGAATGCGGAGACGGGAGGTACGGTCAGGGTTGCAACATGACATGCGGCGAGTGCTCGGATCCCTTGAACTCGTGCAATAAGAAGACCGGCGCGTGTCGCACGTGCAGAGTGGGCTGGCAGGGACAGAAATGCAACACCGGTAAGAAATGCTTTGTTTCTTCTTGTAATGGGTGGAACTTGTTCAGATGTTGTTGTTGTTGTTTTTTTAAATAAAATATCGAACATTGAGTTTTTAATCCGGTGTACACAGTTTTGTGTCACTTGACTGACATGTTTTCACAATAATATACGCACAGTAATTAACACATCACAATAAGCACGAAAACTAGAGATATCAATTAAAGATGAACATATTTCCGGCGTCTTTTTAGCGTGTCTACATCATTGTTAAACTTTGAACCAACCAACGGTTCTATTCAATGTACATTACTCCAGAATTCAATAAGAAAATAACGTAGACACATACAATACATGTATAAATAACTGTCATTCAATGTGTTAAGCTCTAATTTTTAGAACAAGTCCATTGTGTTTATTATTGAGTTTTAGCAGAGACAAACATGCAACAAATGTCCATTAAAGAAGGAGTATCTGAAAAGTTACAATGTCTATAGGTCGAAACACGAAAAATATTTACAAAATTTGCAAATTAAATATATAAAAGAACGAAAGTAGGCAATCCTTTTACAACTGCTCCGTTCATGAAAACATGGCCTCATAAATGATATCTTTTTAATTATTTTTTCACAATCAATTAAAAACTTCCGGTGTACTTCAATGACATTCCAAACAATTAAGTCTAAAAGTTTCATTTCTGTTATTTGACGTATGTTTTGATAGTGATCCCAGTCCGGGAACTTGACTGACGACTGCCCCTCATACATGCTTCGTCACAACCCAACACCAACTCAGTTTAATAGATAAGAAGCGACACCTGATGGACGCATTGACAACGCTCAACAATATGACTGGCATATTGTAAATACATGGCATTGCATTTAATTCGTTTTGTGTTCTCTTTTGTCCAGTTTGCGACGCCGGAAGTTGGGGCCAAGGTTGTCAGGAGACCTGCGGGCACTGCAACGGCACGTGCAATCCCCATACAGGGGCCTGTACCCAAGGATGTCAGCCGGGATACATCGGGGTCACGTGCATGGAAGGTTCGTTGCTTAGCGACGGTGTCGCTGTTATTGGTGATGGTGCTGAAGACTCTGAAAGAGACGATGATGATGGTGGTGATGCTGATATAGATGATGACGACGAAGAATAATATTAACTTCGAATAGCATGATATTATCATCAGTGCAATAATATTCGGTTTTATATAAGGGCTCAATATGCTTAAATGTTAACATACCACCCATACATACACTATGAAACCTTCATTTCGTACGTTTTTAATACTCATAATAATTGTCATATTTTGTATGTAAATATTTGATATATAAAATAATATGCACATCTCCTTTTTCGTGTAATTGTGAATTGTATACGTCAATATGTTCAAATAAACATTTCAACATGAAAATATGTATAAACCACGTTGTCTGTTTATTAACAATCTGCGGCCGACTGAATCGTCAGTATGTATATTTCATACGAGAAATTGAACTCACTATTTCACTGTTTTCACGCCTTTGCCTGACTATGTCTTCAGTTTGTATAGATTAAACTACATGTATATGTACGTCCAACTTGTAATCAACATTTCACAAAGTTAAAATATATTCATATTAATATTATGGGTAACATTTTCCCGATTAGTTGTTAGCTTTAGATATATGCACATGGATATTATGGTCTACGATTTACATTATGCCTGATTACTTGCTAGTCCTGTTACCAAACGGAATAAAAGTCCATGATCGTTTACGGTCAACTAGCTCGGGAAAAAAGATTAAATTTTAGTGGAAGAAACTACAACGGTCTATTACGGTCATGTAGAGCTGTGTGTCATTTAAAGTTTCGTAAAGAGGAATAGTTGACTAACTAATTAAATATTCAACACAACTCACTTGTCTCAAAACTGGGATTGTATTTTATTCAGTGTGTCCGCTTGGGTCATACGGTCCACACTGTGACTCGCCATGTGCCAACTGTAAAGATGGCGTCGCTTGCCACCACGTGACCGGAAACTGCCCTGCAGGATGCGCAGTGGGATACCTGGGCGACAGATGTACTAATGGTAGGAGCGTTTTCGAAAATTGCAAAATGGAAGAAAATAATAAGCATGAGTTGTTTTGTTTTCAATATATTGAAGATTACTTTTAAACTAGGTTACTTAAAAGCACGACATTTCTATTTAACTTTGGAAGTTTTTGTTATATTTCATTTCATCTAGTCGTTCTGCAAAGAAAAAAAATATTTTTAGTAAGGATCGAGCCTCTGACCTTTCCCTCGCCATAAATTGTTTGCATTTTTTTATATTATTATTTCTTTTTGTCTAGTCGATCTGCAGAGAATACAGATTAGGCCTATATTAAACATTTCTAAACAGTGATTAACTTTTTAAATAACTTTGGTCATATTTTTAAGAATGTCCGGACGGTAGCTATGGTGACACATGCACACTTAAGTGCGGCGCGTGTCAGGGCGGGGCGCCATGCCACCACGTGACGGGCACGTGTCCGTCGGGATGTGAGAACGGATGGACTGGAGACTTGTGTCAGCAAAGTAGGGACAATCTAAGCGCACTCATCATCATTATCATTATCATCATCATCATCATCATAATCATCATCGCCATCATTATATAATATATCTTACGTTAACTTGTAGGCATTGTAAAGGATAACAATAACATAATTTTGTATTCCCAAAATGGATAGTGTATTAGTACCTTTTACCATTTTCTACATAAAACATCAATTGACGAGTGTATCTTCTTTCAAGCGTTTATTTAGGTTTGAAGATTTATAACTATTTCACACGGTTAAAAGGAATGGGCCAGTAAAGTGTTTAAAAATGTAAGTTTATTTTCACAGAATGTCCGACCGGTTTCTACGGCGGCCAGTGTGCGAGCGAGTGTGGTTTTTGCATAGCAGACGACACTTGTGACCACGTGACTGGCGTCTGCACCAATGGCTGTGAAGATGGGTGGATGGTGGACAAATGCAAAACACGTACGTATTGGGAAATATTAATGTCACGTTTCAATCAATCATCTCCAGACAGACGCTTCTATTACTACCCGATACAGCGACGACTGTAGCGAAAGTAAGGATTTGATTTTAATGAGATTGACGTTTCAATATGCATATCCTAGGATATCCTATGCAGGACCGTATTTTTCAAAAATATATGTTTTTCACACATCACAGTCTTATTCTTCTCATTTTCTGTGAAGTTTGTGATAGCATTCAGTTTTTGATATGCAATGAAATCATATTCTTCTGTGATCCTCACGCATACCACATTTCTAGCCAGTCACATTCTTCACACTTAAAAATGTGACAAATGAGATTTTATTATTCACAGGTTTGCGAAAAGTATGAATTGTGAAAAATATTATCCTACATGGCCTATATAACAGATCTCCTATCTATTCTCTCTCCAGCCTGTTCGCCTGGTCACTATGGCCACCAGTGCGTCACCAGGTGCGGCTCGTGTCACCATGGAGACGCATGCGACCACGTGACCGGGGAGTGCAGATCCGGGTGCGCAGACGGCTGGCGGGGTGCCGATTGCAAGTCACGTTAGTAGTGTATTTGTTGTTTTTTGTGTTAGTTGTTTTTGTTGTTTCAATACGATTTAATACCAGTCGGTATGCATACCGGTCGACAAACGTATTTTATATAGGTACCTTTTCCATGTTTCCGGCCTGGTGATTTTCGGGTGATTCTTTCAATTTCTATGTATATTATGTTGTACCTCTGACTTGTCACATTTATTATGTTCTAAAAAAATAACACACTTCTAAATTTGGTATTTGGTATGGTTGCCACCAAAACTGAAAATATTGCGGTTTCGCAATGGTTGTGATAATATTTTAGTGGACATTTGACTAGGTTGTATTCATTTATATACAATATATTTGAATACACGTATTACAACTGGTTTTGACGCTGTTATTAAATACTTCTTTATTAGAGTACTTAAAAATCACGAATCACACGAACGTAAAACAATGGGATGGAAACCGTGGTAACTTTATGTTCTCTTGGTACTATTGACAGATTGTAGGTAATTTAATATACATAAATGCAATAATTTATTGTTACAAATATTTAGAAACCACGAATTCATATATGCGTATCACATGCATCTTTTTATGGCGTACCCTTTGTGTCAAAAGTACATATACGCCTGTTAGCTAAATATAGATGTTACTGTTGTTATGACTGCAGTTATAAATTTGAAACGGCAGTTACATTTACAAATATAACTGCAGTAATAATTTATACCAACAGTCATAAAATATGGCAATCGTCATAAATTATAACCGCGGTTACATTTTTCTGACCAAATACTAAACTTAAGCTCTAAGTCTGTTTGGCGAATTAAACCACGTCTTATATAATGCCTATTTGTCAAATTTTTTTGCATTTATTTATTTAAATATTAATTTTAAAATTATAAAAACAATGTATATATATATAATAAATAAATGAATAAAAGAAAAGTGTAACTGCGGTTACAATTGTATAACAACAGTTGCATCAATATTAGCTGCCGTGGATATATGTACTTTGGACCCAAAGGGTACGCCATATCTTTTGTAGAAAAAGGGTCAACTCTAAGTTTTATACTGATATGCATTGTTGCCTTGCACCACGATGCTGAGCATTCTTTCTCAATATAAAGTAATAATATCGCGCCTTTTTAGCTTGCCCCTTCGGTACATATGGTAACGGGTGTCTCAAGAAATGCGGGTTTTGCCGCCACAACACCACATGCAACCACGTGGACGGACTCTGCGGGGATGGGTGTAACCCGAAGTATTACGGCGAATTTTGTGACATGGGTAAGTCGCGTACGCAGTAGTTGAAGTTTAAGTTAGTTTCGTGACTTTTCGAGTGTTCGTGACCAAAAGTGACTACTCGGCAATCTCCTACAAACTTCGGAAAGATAATTAAGTTCACTCTGAATGGAAAAGAATCCTTGCCAATAGGGACTAAATTTCATCAAATACTTTCCGAAGTTTGGCACTATGTAATAACTTATTAAAACAAGTAAATAAGTACAGATTAAAGACATTTTTAAGTTTTAATAATAACATAAGGATCCGTTTTTATAAAATTATCAATATAGATTTATTAATTGCTCAAGTTACAAACGGTCATTGTCATTAAAACATTTAAATCTGTTACACTAATTTATTGGATTACCATGTGGCCAAAGACGATTTTAAAAACATTTATTTGTTCCCGGCTTTCAGTACTTCCGGATCCTACTGAAGTGAAACCGAACTCTACAGCCGGGAGCCAAACCTTGGATACTGACCTTTCTGTACTGATCGGTGGGATTCTCGCCGGTGTCGTCGTCGTATTCGCCGGAATAATTCTCTTTGTTTTAATTCGTCGGTAAGTTGATGAAATAAAATATGGGACTTTTATTTATCATAGTTTCTGCGGTTGTGTGTTTGTCTGTTTTTTTTCACAAGTGTTCTCACATCGAGATACAGGTACGTTTTTAACGACTTAACTGAAAATCGATTGGTTGCTAATTAATGCAATTTGTATAAAGTTGTTAAAACAGAATTACAAACAAATTCGCTATATAATGTGTATGGTAATTGTATTTTTTTATATCCTAAATCGTTTACTTCGCATAGGTTTGTCTTAAACAATTTGACATCTAAAATCGTTCCCGGCACAAAGTCGCAATTCAACGAGACAGTGTTTATTATAATAATGTCATATTAGTATAATACCTAGGCAATACTTATATAATTACATGTATTAACATTATATGCGTTACTGAAGATTATAAATTATAATTCTCATTGTCGATGACCCGTCTTACACTATATCCACTATTCAGTCAAACAAAGTCTATATATTTAAAGACGCGCTGTCCGAAGCCGACCGAACCGGAAGTCGCACCGGCGCAGTGGACACACGGCGCACACCAACGTTGCTCTTGTCAACGACGATGACCACGCCCACCACAATGATCACCATGGCAATCACACACCGGCTACACAGTCGCCAACCCCTAGTAGGACCTCCAGCCTCGCTACCATCAAAACGAACTGTACACAGGCCCACGGTAACAAGACTGGTTTTAGATTATACACATGTGTACCCGATTTAGTTACATACCAAGATAATTAGTAATGCATTATACAGGCATGTTCCCAACCTCCGTGCAGAGATTTAACTGGTTCCGAGCATACTCTATTTTCATCTCTGTCGGCACGAAATTCCACGTGACCATGGTCAGATCAAAAAGGCGCAAATTAAAATCGATAATGGAAGTTTCAATTTTGGAGACAATCAGACGAAAAGCAGAAGAAAAAACGTGGACACCGTAAATCCTTGCGTTGTTATGATTACTTTTTTATTTATCTCTTGTTTGTTTTTCATTTTAACTCGTAATACATATACCTTGACCAATAATGCATAAATGCCGTGGAAGCGTTATAAAATAATAATAATAAAATCAAAATAGTTCTAAACAATAAATCTTCAAACTCCTCACAGTGGTCTCTCCTAAATGCTTCCAAATCACGGTGGCAGTGGTTACTGAAGAAGACCAAGTGGGAAGTAACCGCTGCGACTTTTCCCACAACTAGGTTACGTCTCTTGCTTAATCATGGATGATGTCCCGTGATCACTTCAGGAGAATCAGTATCGATACCAAAGTCATTTAGTGTTCCAATGGACTGATTTCGATTTTGCAACCAGTATCCGCCCGTTTTACACCAAAATTTATTTCCAATGTTTGTCACTTACTGCTTAAACTCCCCATGGCAGCTATTGTTCAATAAATCGTTTCCATACATCAATTTTTACAAGCACTTCACATGTTTTACCACAAGCTCTTTTGTATAAACTATGGTTACACTTTTTATGCATGTGATAACTTAAGTGCAATGCGCCCATTGAAAGCCAAAAGGGCATATCAGCCTTGTTTGCATATATGCTGTTTGACCCTTTTAGCAATTAATGGACCACTTATGGTTAATTCTAACATGATACTCGCTAATTTTTCTATAGACAAAGAACACAATTATCGTTGTTAAACCACCCAATAAACAACACAAAAAGAAGTCCCAATTCTGAGCGGAGCATAGTAAAAAGTAGTTCCAAGTATAATTACCAAGATATATTTCAAATCATGTTCGCAGTATCGTTGTTTATCGGCCAATAAACAACTCGGTGTCGTTCTGATGCGTGTATATTAAACCACATGGGCTAACGCCCTCAAGGTTTAATTCTTCATCAGAACTCCAAATCGTTGTTTACTGGCCCATAAACAAATATAACAAGAATATTGTTTCTTAAATAAAACACTAATTTTCACACGATTGACATTTGTGAAAACGTCTATTTCACAGTGACAGTGGACGATCAAGAGGTTCTGTACGTGAACCTCAAGAAGAAAACCCCCACCCCACTGCCACTGGCTGTACCGTCGCCAAAGCTGTCCACGTTCCAGCGAAAGGTAGCCTGAGGCTTCAGTTTCATTTCAAATCATTCGTTGGAAATGTGTGGGTCAAAAGAAAGAAGAGACTATTTATAATGGAAACTTAAGAGTTAACTTTAATATTTCAACAATAGTTTTACTTTATGCCGTTTGAGCAGGTCTCACAACTACAAAAGTTCCCAATCTCCAACATAGTCCCAACTTAAAATATTAACCTATGAAAACGTGTTATAAATAAACATTGTCTTTCATTGTCAAGATTGATTTATTTAGGTTAATTTTAACTTTTAATCGTATTCCCACATTTATTTCACATTCACTTATGGGGGGGGGGGGGAGAGGCGGGTTGACGCAGGGAAATCTGACTAGTTTTATCTTTCGGGGTCTAATTTATCACCCTAGAGCCAAGCTTTTTGGTCTAAATCCCCACAGTGGGAAATGCTTGGTGTATCAAATAGCCCGGGGTGTGCCCAATATTACCGGAATCTAAAATCCGACCAAAGTCTATTTCCCGGGACCCGGAATTGTGCGGTGTATCTAAATACAGCCTGTCTATTGACTGAACCAATTTCAAAATGAATCGATTTCAAAATATAATTCTTATTAAATCCAAACATTTGCAACCACCAGGAGATTGTTCCCGTCGGCATGTATGAGATGGAACCAACGTACTACAACACGCGGGACGAGATAGACGCCGATGGCGGCATTGTCGGCGGCGGTGTTCCGGTATCCGACTTCCCTCGATACATCCGGGAACTTGAGACAGACAAGGCAAGACTAAAGGAGGAGTATTCGGTAAGGCATTAACATACAAGTATTGTACTCGTTTGAGTAAAAGTATTTTGGTGACTTGTAAGAAGGATGGTGATGATGATAATGATAATTATGCTACTGCTGTTGCTGTTGTTGTTGATGCTTATTATGATAATGATGATGATGATGATGATAATTACGAAGAAGAATACAAAGTAGCAAAACAATAGTGATGATGATAATTTTTATTATTATTATTGTGATAATGGTGCTGGTGACGATAATGATGATTGTGATGGTAATGATGATGATGGTGGTGGTTATGTGGTAATATGGTGATGGTGACGACGACGATGATGATGATGATGATGATGATGATGATCATGATGGTGGTGATGATGACGAAGAAGAATACAAAGTAGGAAACAAATACTGATGATGATTATTTTGATGATGATGACAGTGATGATGATGATGAGATGCTGATAATGCTGATGCTGATGATGATGATTACCTGGCATGTTTGTGTTTTTCCTCCCTGTTCTTGTTTGTTCCTCTTCGGACTTGCCAGCGTTTGGAATGAAATTGATAAAAAAATCGCTTCCATCAAATAATAATCTTATTCTTACGGTTCCAGCAATACCCTCATGGATTAAAGTTCCCTCACGAAGCTGGGAAGCGCCCGAGAAATAAATTCAAGAACAGATTTGCTCAAATGTTTCCGTGTAAGTTAGATGCCAGTTAAATGTTTGCAAACATTTTGTCTAAAAATGTATCTTACTACATGTCGTTCATTATTATTAAGCTGGTAATATATGTTATAAATACAATATTTTAAATATTATATATATGTAATTGTATTCATTATTATAAGTTTTCTTCAGATGTTCACCACAATTTAATATCGTCTGATTTTCAGTATAAGAGAATTTCAAATGTCGTCTGATTATTCCCGAAACTGTACTTCCATTGTCGTCTGATGTCCCCGAAACTGAACTTCCATTGTCGTCTGATTGTCTCCAAAACTGTACATTGATTGTCGTCTAATTGTCTCCAAAACTAAACTTCCATTGTCGTCTGATTGTCTCCAAAACTGTACTTTCATTGTCGTCTGATTGTCCAAAACTGTACTTTCATTGTCGTCTGACTGTCTCCAAAACTGCACTTCCCTTATCGTCTGATTGTCTCCAAAATTGAAACTTCCATTATCGATTGTCCCCAAAACTGTACTTTCGTTGTCGTCTGATTGTCTCCAAAACTGTACTTCCCTTATCTTCTGATTGTCTCCAAAACTATACATCCCTTATCGTCTGATTGTCCGTAAAATTATGCATTCGGTATGTTGTCTGATTTTTCAGACGACCACAGTCGTGTCGTACTAGACGAAGACCCCGAAGAACCGGATTCAGACTACATCAACGCAAACTTTATTGACGTAAGTACAACGTTAGAACGTTAAAAGTATAATCCGTTATGGATGGGATGGATGGATGGATGGGATGGATGGATGGATGGGTTGGTTGGTTGGTTGCTTGGTTGGTTGCTTGATTGCTTGCTTGATTGATAGATAGATGGATAGGTTGGTTGGTTGCTTGGTTGGTTGCTTGGTTGGTTGCTTGATTGATTGATTGATAGATAGGTTGATAGATAGATTAATAGATAGGTTGACAGATATACATTTTACTAGCATTATTTACGAAATACAATGCTAAGCGTGAGGCATATCTCATTGCGGAGTTAATGATTAAAATTAATTTGACTCTATTTTTGTTTCAGAGTGTCGACTATTCGAATAGTTACATTGCCACACAGGGTATGTGGTTTTCACATTTTGTTACTTTCGTATATTTTACATTATCATGTTACGCAAAAAGATTATTTGTTTAATTTGTCATTAATAAATGCATTTGAAAACTAGACGTGACAAATCCTGGAAGCCCGCGAAACCATCAACCACAAAAGCAGCACATAATTGTCTTGTCCTAGATATTTTCATTTACCAATAAAGTTGTTCATACAATTCTTAATACTAACACATGGAATGCCACCAAAGAAATCATTAACCATCACGATCAGTATACCGTCGCCATATTATAGGTCCCAACAAGATCACTTTGAAGGATTTCTGGAGAATGATCTGGCAGAACAAATCCGGGAAAATAATCATGCTTACAAACCTCGTGGAAGAAGGAAAGGTAAACAAAAGAATATTATATTTGTCTTCTGGAGGCCTTTTTATCAATAGGTCTTGGGGCGGTCGTTCGTAAGATTTGGTTGTACGTCAGTTTTAAGACCGACGTACCGTTTTTATCAGCGGTCCTACGTAAGATTCGGCCGTACGTCAGTCGGAAAAGGACGTACCGTTTTAAAACGCATACATTTTGTCCCTATATTCACCTTAAAAGTAGAATATAAGCTTTATTTAACAATCCCAGCAGTTTTTCATCAAATCAAGTAAGTGCATAATCTTAGTTATCATTTGTAGCAAAACAATTCATTAATGTTTATAACAAAGTAAAATATAAAACGTAATAATTTTTTTTTTTTTTTTTTTTTTTTTTTTTCGTGCAAAATTTTATTTTCACCATATAATATTACATACATGCATGTTATTGACAGAGTAGTTCATGTATGTACATGTACCGTATGGTTGTATATAAATACAATTGTAAACATACTACATACAAAACATACATTCATATACAATATATACAATACTTGCAGTTTTGTATTTCAAAACATTTTGCAAAAATACTAACTTGTACATGCATACTATATACAGTTTTATATGTAATCATGTATGTCTTCTATCTATACAATATTGCACGTAAGAAAAATAACCTAAGTGCTGAGTTGCATTGGGTATAATACACTGATAATGCAGATTTTCCAAAATCCTGGTGTGGTAAACAATATTTATTATGTGTTATAAAGTATTATGTCGTTATAAGAGATGTCTGTAAATGTTTTGACAAGGGACCAGTTTCTCAGTTCTTCATCTGTTTTTATTGTAGTTTTATATATTTCAAACGTTTGCTTCATACTATTTACAAGTCCATATTTAAAACGTAATAATGCTTTTCCAAAAAAATAATCCCCTTTCGGCGAAAAAATTCCCCATCTGAAGGGTCCCGCCATCCTTCTCCCCGAAGTGTAAAAGGCACTACTGCGTCGTAAGATGTATGCTGAACGCTAAGACTGGGTTGATAAAACGTCCTCCTGTTCTTTGAAGCTTTGTAGGATCGTATTTTTCACAAATCATATTTTTCATACGCATGTGAAGAATAGGATCTAATTTGTCACATTTATAAGTGTGAAAAAATGTGATTGGCCAAAAAGGGGGTATGCGTACGGATCACATTCTTCACATATTTTATGGTGAAATTGTATCGCGACAATCGATTAAATCATTATTTGGAGCATAATTATACAGCAATCATCATCAAACTCATCACCATCATCAACACCACCATCATCGTCATCGTCGTAATCATCATCATAATCATCATCATCATCATCGTCATCATAATTATTCTCGCCATCACCATTATTATCATTATAGTTAACGTCATCAGTATTGTCATTACTATGAGAAACTAACCCCTATTTAGGAGCTACAGGTACTAATGTATGCATGCGCTTAATCGTTAGTCAATACGTTTGTTCGATCTAATTAGGAGATAGAAATGCATACTCGCGTACGTCCATACGAACGTACACCTTTTTATTGGGATATTAACCAATGCACGCATCCGAACGTACGTACAAACAAACGTCCTATGTTGGATTATTAAAACCAAAATAACCATGCATATGTTCGCCCGAACTAGAATATACGTATACACGGACGGTAATATAATGACCGTATTAGAACCGCCGCACATGTTGGTACGTACGTTTGGACAGTACAGTAGCGTAGCGTACCGCACCTCCCGTATCGTATCGTGCCGTACCTAACCGTATCGCACAAACTTACCGCACCGTACCGTACCGTACCTTTCCATACCATAGCATTACAAACCATACATGCCCTGCCCTGCCCTGCCCTGCCCTGCCCTGCCCTGCCTAACCATACCAAACCTTACCGTACTTAATCGTCCGGTACCGTGCCGTACCATATCGTGCCATACCATGCATACCGTACCGTTCTGTAAATCACCACGTTTTTTTTCGGGTACATACAGTGTGAACAATAGGACAATTTGAACACTTTCTTTTTATATGTGAAGAATATGATTTGAGTGCATATGAAAAACTGGACTCGATCACAAATTTCACGGAAAATGTGAAGAATGAGATTGCGATGTGTGAAGAATGAGATCCTATTTTTCACACGTGTGAAAAATATGATTTGTGAAAAATATGGTCCTACAAAGCTTTGCATGTAAGGTGTAAAATGCAAAGTTTAATATCACTATTATTGTTCAACGGATGTGTTCTACCTACAAAAAAATGTACACACCATTTGTATACATGTCTCGGGAAATATAATACATTATAGACCCCTGTGATGATGGTTAACATGGGTAATTTTGTCACCCTTAGAATCAAAAGGTATTTTTTGTTCGATCCCCACATGACATAAATTTTGTTCGGCATGATTCTAAAGCTAAACTAAAATATGTTAGTTTATTTATGAAAAGCATTAAGTTTTATTTACCGGGAATTCACAATGGTTACTTTTGATTTGAGTAATAAAAGTAATACAAGTTAATGAAAAACCCCTTATATGGAAGAATAACCGCCACGAGATAATGGATATCGAGCCCACAGCGATACAAGAAATATAATAGGGAAACATATTTAGCTTGTCATGGTTTTATTATCGTTTCAATGAATCCTAAGGTGCAAATGGTTTGATTAAATTCAATCTTTCATCTACTTATTGATATATATTTTTTAAACTATTTTAAAGTAAAACTCTTTTAATCCTTTGTACGTTTGAAATAGCTTACCCTCTCAATTTACAAAATATTTCTACTGAAAAACTGGACTTTGTACACTAAATTTGTTTCAAACGTGATAGTTTTTTACACTAAATTTGTTTCAATTCCATGCTTCTCATCGTGTATTCTCATCTGTTTCAGAACAAGTGTGAGCGCTACTGGCCCAGCGAGCGGCAGCCGTTGGTGTTCGGGGATCTCCAGGTGGCGCTGAACTCCAGCCAGGAGTACCCCTTCTATACCTTCAGGGTGCTCACCCTCTCGAGTAAACTGGTAAACACCCCTTTTAATTCAACACCATCGGGGTGCTCACCAACTCGAGTAAACTGATAAGCGTCCCTTTCAGTTCTACACCCTCAGGATGCTCACCCCCTCGAGTAAACTGATAAGCGTCCCATTCAATTCTACACCTTCAGGGTGCTCACCCTCTCGAGGAAACTGATAAGCGTCCATTTCTATTCTACACCCTCAGGGTGCTCACCCTCTCGAGTAAACTTATAAGCGTCCCTTCAATTCTACACCCTCGGGGTGCTCACCCTCTCGAGTAAACTGTTAAGCTTCCCTTTCAATTCTACAATCTCAGGGTGCGCACCCTCTTGAGTAAACTGATAAGCGTCCCTTTCAATTCTACACCCTCAGGGTGCTCACCGTCTCGAGTAAACCGATACGCGCCCCTTTCAATTCTACACCTTCAGGGTGCTCACCCCCTCGAGTCAACTGATAAGCGCCCCTTCAAATTCTACACCTTCAGGGTGCTCACCCTCTCGACAAAACTGGCAAGCGCCCCTTCAAATTCTACACCTTCAGGGTGCTCACCCTCTCGAGTAAACTGATAAGAGTCCCTTTCAATTCTACACCCTTGGCGTGCGCACTCTCTCCAGTAAACTGATAAGCGTCCCATTCAATTCTACACCCTCAGGGTGCTCACCCTCTCGAGTAACCTGATGGGCGCCCCTTTCAATTCTACACCCTCATGGTGCTTACCCTCTCGAGTAAACTGATAAGCGTCCCTTTCAATTCTACACCTTCAGGGTGCTCACCCTCTCGAGTAAACTGATAAGCGTCCCTTTCAATTCTACAACTTCAGGGTGCTCACCCTCTCGAGTAAACTGATAGGCGCCCCTTTCAATTCTACACCTTCAGGGTGCTTACCCTCTCGAGTAAACTGATAAGAGTCCCTTTCAATTCTACACCCTCGGCGTGCTCACTCCCTCGAGTAAACTGATAAGCGTCCCTTTCAATTATACACCCTCAGGGTGCTCACCATCTCGAGTAACCTGATAGGCGTCCCTTGCAATTCTACACCCTCATGGTGCTCACCCTCTCGAGTAAACTGATAAGAGTCCCTTTCAATTCTACACCTTCAGGGTGCTCACCCTCTCGAGTAAACTGATAATCGTCCCTTTCAATTCTACACTCTCAGGGTCCTCACCCTCTCGAGTAAACTGATAGGCGCCCCTTCAATTATACGCCTTTAGGGTGCTCACCCTCTCGACTAAACTGTAAAGCGCCCCTTTGAATTATACACCTTCAACTGCTCACCCTCTCGAGTAAACTGATAAGCGTCCCTTTAATTCTACACTTTCAGGGTCCTCACCCTCTCGAGTTAACTGATAAGCGTCCCTTTAATTCTACACTTTCAGGGTCCTCACCCTCTCGAGTGAACTGATAAGCGCCCCTTAAATTCTACACCTTCAGGGTGCTCACCCTCTCGACTCAACTGGTAAGCGTCCCTTTCAATTCTACACCTTCAGGGTGCTCACCCTCTCGAGTAAACTGATAAGCGTCCCTTCAATTCTACACCCTCGGGGTGCTCTCCCTCTCGAGTAAACTGATAAGCGTCCCTTTCAATTCTACCCCTGCAGGGTGCTCAACCTCTCGAGTAAACTGATAAGCGCCCCTTTCAATTCTACACCTTCAGGGTGCTCTACCTGACCTATGCGGGAACTATTTTTGATATTGTGCCCCCATCCATTTCCGTTTTTGGATTTGCGGACGACCATACGGCGAATACACGCTTCCAGCCAACAACAAAGGCAGAGGAGACAGCAATTCAGGAACTTAAAGATTGTGCTCTTGTTATCAATGACTGGATGAAAAGTAATAAACTAAAAATGAATGCGTCTAAGACAGAGTTCATAATGTTTGGCAGTCGCCATCAATTAAATAAGTGTAAAACCAAAGAAATTGACGTCTGTGGTGATAACATTAAATTACAGAATTGTATCAAATATCTGGGCGCATTTCTCGACGACATTCTAAATTTCAAAGAGCATGTTAAACGAAAGTGTAAAACTGCAATGTTGAACTATTTTAAAATCAAGAGTATCCGTAAATTCATAACCAAAGAAGCGACTGAGATCTTAGTTCTGTCATTAGTGATTTCTCACTTTGATTATTGCAATGTCATTCTCTATGGTATCACTCAGGCAGAAATTGGTAAATTGCAACGTATTCAAAATATGTGTGCTAAACTTGTTCTGAACAGAAATATGTATGACAGTTCCAAACAGGCACTGTATGATCTGCACTCCTTACCCATTAAGGCGAGAAGTAATTTTAAAATTCTTACTTACATGTACAACTGTTCTGTTGGGAACGCCCCACAATATCTAATTGAACTTTTGTCCAGTAAAGTCTCAAAACGCACACTTAGATCCTCAGAATCATCATTTGGTTGTTATGTTATTCCTTTCAATAAGATGAAGACTTTCAGTGACAGAAGTTTCAGTACTGTTGGACCTAGGCTTTGGAATGAACTGCCTTTGAACTTAAGACAACGCGAGTCAGTGAACACTTTCAAGAAACATTTGAAAAGTCATTTCTTTAGAGATTATTTTACAATGTTTTGAAATGTGTAGTCACATAACATTAAAAAGAATCCTTCTGTTAGTGATTTGATGTATGTTGGTGTTATTAGTGAATATTTATTGTGTAATTTTCACTTCTATATCTGTCTGTAAATAAGGTATTTGTATTCTGATGAGTTATGATAACCGATTATTCATGATTGTCACTTTATTGATGTATCAGTGTGGATGATGTTTTATTTTTACATTTATTTATTATCGTACAACGCCGTTGAATATGTATTTTATATGTAGAAATAGGCGTTTAAGCAAATAAACAAGTTTCAAGTTTTCAAGTTTTCAACTGGTAAGCGCCTCTTCAAATTCTGCACCTTCAGGGTGCTCACCCTCTCGGGTAAACTGGTAAGCGTCCTTTTCAATTCTACACCGTTGGGGTGCTTACCCTCTCGAGTTAAAGGATAAGCGTCCCTTCAATTTTACACTTTCAGGGTCCTCACCCTCTCGAGTAAACTGATAAGCGCCCCTTTAATTATACACCTTCAGGGTGCTCATTCTCTTGAGTAAACTGATAGGCGCCCCTTTAATTCTACACCTTCAGGGTCCTCACCCTCTCGAGTAAACTGATAAGCGCCCCTTTAATTCTACACCTTCAGGATGCTCACCCTCTCGACTCAACTGGTAAGCGTCCCTTTTAATTCTACACCTTTAGGGTGCTCACCCTCTCGAGTAAACTAATAGGCGCCCCTTTCAATTCTACACCCTCAGGAATCTCACCCTCTCGAGTAAACTGATAAGCGTCCCTTCAATTCTACACCCTCAGGGTGCTCACTCTCTGGAGTAAACTGATAAGCGTCCCTTTCAATTCTACACCCTCATGGTGCTCATCCCCTCGAGTAAACTGATAAGCGTCCCTTTCAATTCTACACCTTCAGGGGATTCGCCCTCTCGAGTTAACTGATATGCGCCCCTTCAAATTCTACACCCTCGGGGTGCTCACCCTCTTGAGTAAACTGATAGGCGCCCCTTTCAGTTCTACACCCTCAGGGTGCTCACCCTCTCGAGTAAACTGATACGCGTCCCTTTCAATTCTACACCCTCAGGGTGCTCACCCTCGAGTAAACTGATAAGCGTCCATTCAAACCTTTCGCTAATTTTTCTACATGCATCGAACACACTCGATACTTTTCGTAACTTTCTGATGTATTGGTCGTAATTCTCTTCGCTTCCCTTGTACAGCTCTGCTTTGTTAGAAATATTGATAGGAAGTCCATGTATATTGCTTAGGAGTACAGGCGAATAGTCAAATTTTCTATACGTAAGAAAAGAAGGGAGTTGATGAAGAATATTCTCTAACAAATACAATCATGTAACTTAGTGGAAACATTTTTCAGTATTTTATTGTATTTAGCACCCGCACGATATCCGCACCATCAAGCAGTTCCACTTCACTGCGTGGCCCGACCACGGCGTCCCCGACACGTTCGAGATCGTCTCCTTCTACAAGTGTATTCTCCGGGTACCCATATCTCTCCCGGGCCCCATTGTGGTCCACTGCAGGTGAGAGTTCTCTTTCATTGCTTCAAGTAATTTTTTTTTGGTAAGATATAGTTACTGATAAAAATGTAATGGTGATTGTTTTTGTACAAATATCGAAATTTGCGTGAAATGTTTTAGACTTGTGCTATGTGGACATTTAAATAAATCATTGTTGAGCATTTACTAACGTTTACTGCATCGTAAACTAACTTTTCGAAGGTGTTTCAAAGCATAATTCTAAATATTTGTGCAAACTACTTTCGAGAATAAATATCATTTGCCAATTTAAGGAGATTAGTCCTATTATGTCACAATGGTTAAGCCCAAAAGTACACGTACATGTAAATTCTATTTTTTATTTTTGACTCTGAAGTTTATATGCCAGTTACTTTTTACCGGTGTATGTGACAAGAGTTTACCCAAAATAGTTCAAGCAAATTCATTAGGTTTTTATAATAAAATTATAGTTTTTAAAAGTTGTATATGTGTTCAATATATGTATGTCAAGTCTCACGCTTTCAGTTAAATCACGCCCTCACGCCCACTTAAAATAATCTCACACTTTAAACATCACAAAGATATGTCGTAAGACGGGTCGGACCCCCCAAAATGCCACACTCTAGCAAGAACGTGGAATGACTAGATACCAAAACATTTGACATTTCATATTTAGCATTCTAATGAAAGCTAAGCATAAACAGCTACATTGTTCTACTACTCAAAGGGTCTGAATGTGCGGGCAGTCTGCATCTCTTATATATATTAGCATTTGTGCATGTACATAATTATAGTATGTTTTATGAAATTGGACTCGAAATAATGTAACATCTCCCTCTCTTTATAAGACAGACAATTTCAAGATTCAACAACTCTTCAAACACATAGTATCTTAAAATATCAATGAAAAATATAATTATAACATATGAAAATAGGACAAATAATTCCGTTAACAACACGTGTCTACATATATTCTAATTAACAAAATTATCATTCATAAAAACAATCGTGGAATAAAAATTACACACATTCAGCAAATAAACGCATTCATTTCAGTAAAAACAATTCACACTAAAACAATCAACTTATCACCACTGTCACGCGTCATGTAGATCATGTTTCAAGAGAAACTAATTTTGCGCACGACTGATATCATTTAACACCTATAAATGTCAAGATAACACATATGAAATGGTCGTTTACAGTTTATTACTAAACCCATTGAAATTAATTTCTTCGGCTCAACAAGCCTAAACAGATTTTGTTGTTAAACCGAGCAAGTTTTGTTCCCATGGGGAAGTGTTTACAGCATTGTTTTTCTTTGGTGAATTACATTGCTGTTACATATCTACACTCCTCTACGGTATATTATCAACTACTCACACAAAGACTGAATTACCGATAGTAGTTAATAAGTTGTCAGACATTCCGTCTATACATTACACATATATAGTCACCGATTTTACATACAGACGTTAATAAGCAACAAAAGATGTGTAGCTGGGTTTTAATTTTCGACGTAGATGTCTAAGATCACTTTTGACGTAGATTTCTTTTAAATGTGTGCACATGAAAAGCTAGAACTTTGTCGCGAAAGGTTAATTATGCAGCGGTAAAATTGAATACCATTATTCCATCGAGCAATTTTTTTGGCGCGGGATAATTTTAGGGAATGCAAACTTACAATGGTGCAATTTGTACCAATAATGATTGCATAAGTTTTGGGATATAAAAACAAAAATGTTTACATAAGCGGTTAAAATAAAGTTATACATATATCATCAAACTACATCTAAACAACTGAGAATAATTACGAACATATTTTCTCATTGTATGTCATGAACAAAATGTTATATTCATTCATAGAATGAAATAATATTTTGTTTAGCCTACATAGGCGGCACGGTCAATAAATAGCAATTGTTAGACAATGCTCCCACCACAGGAATCGGTAACTATGTTTGTCTATGTTCCATACGTATATACATTCGTATAGTGTATATGTCTACGAACAGTTAATAAAGATTGTAACAGATACAGCATGTGAACGGCGAGTATTTATAGGGTAAATTAATCGTGAACGATGTATTCTCGACCTAAGGTCAGTGTAAGGTCAGCCTTTCTGTGCTATATACTATACCGATGAATGGGCAAGAAACTTTACAAAATAATCGTTGCCGATAAAATATTTTCAGATTAACAATGTGCATATATGCATTCTTCGCAAAGAAATTTGCACTAGTAGTTTGCCGTAAATTTGCACTAGTAGTTTGCCGTAAATTTGCACTAGTAGTTTGCCGTAAATTTGCACTAGTAGTTTGCCGTAAATTTGCACTAGTAGTTTGCCGTAAATTTGCACTAGTAGTTTGCCGTAAATGTGCACTAGTAGTTTGCCGTAAATTTGCACCAGTAGTTTGCCGTAAATTTGCACTAGTAGTTTGCCGTAAATTCAAAGAAATGCACTAGTAGTTTGCCGTAAATTCAAAGAAATGCACTAGTAGTTTGCCGTAAATTTGCACTAGTAGTTTGCCGTAAATTCAAAGAAATGCACTAGT
Organism: Congeria kusceri; assembly: GCA_027627225.1. NCBI lineage: Eukaryota > Metazoa > Mollusca > Bivalvia > Myida > Dreissenidae > Congeria > Congeria kusceri. The sequence continues at coordinate 31,810,003 of CM051032.1, read as the reverse complement.
AGTTTGCCGTAAATTTACCGAATTACTGTACTTTGTAATGCATCAATCGCCTTCTACGCATTATTTTATGTGTTGCTCTGATTACCGTTGATATTAGTCTCAGATAATCCTTATTTTAGAATCCTTACGAAACTAAAGAGCACACATATTTCTTTAAACAAAAAAAAAAACAAACATAAAAATATAACTATATGTCCTTAAATAGTATATTATGATTTAGTATGTGTGTAGTGTGTGCTTATCTAGTATTACTTGTGATAGATTAAGTAAAATATCAGTGAAAATCCACAAGTTACACATATATTATTTTTGAATTTTTATGTTGCAAGTTCAAATCACATTCCTTATTTTCAAAGGTATCTTTTAGGATTTTTTTTGCTATATATCTGACCTGATTCTGCAGAGTTATGGCCGATGAATTGGCAAATGATTAGTATTATTATTAACTAAACATTTATTACTTACAGTCTTTAAAGATACAGAAATGGTATTCTTTGATTGTACGGTTTTAAATAGGCAAATTGCATTGATAAGATTATCGAGACAGTTTTCAACGTTGAAATATGACCTGACTATAGTTGATCAGTTTTCAACGAGGGTCGAATTTTTCCGCGTGAAAGGGTCATTAAATAACAGACGGGGTTAGTTTTCAACGTTGAAAATTGATCAGTCATCCGTTGAAACAAGACCCATGGGGTCGATTTTCAACGGGGTCAAAATTAAATGTTACACCGGCATGGGTTTTTACCTGCAGTTTTTCGTAGTTGTATAAGTTTTATAGCTCTCTGTTACTATACAGCGCCGGCCTGGGTACCAGAGGCAGTTTTCCGTATTTTTATAACTCTCTGTTACTATTTATAGCGCCGGGGTGGGTCGCACCGGTACGTTCATAGCGCTGGACGCCTTGTACCACTACGGAAAGCGTTCCGGAAGTATCAACATACCGCACTACGTTAACAAGATACGTCAGCAACGTATGAATATGATACAGACGTTGGTGAGTAGACTAACGTTGTACTAAATTTAACTTTAATTCATGATATGCAATGAGAGAGTGGCAAATATCAATTAATGCTAACATGTTCAGATCACCATGAGTTATATTGAGAACAATTAAAAAATTTATGTACTTGTTTTTAAAGAAGAGCGTGCAATACAGAAGAAACATTTTTGATTTCAGTGTAAGATGGTATTTTATTTCAATCGTCTTTTTTATTGATATTGAAAATAGTTTTTATATGACCACTACTGATATAGAACACGATCTTACACAAAAATCAAGTGTATATAATATTATGTAGGATTTTAGCCTGAATGAAGTGAGAACTATAGTGAAACGACTCCCGTCCAAGGCAATGAAACAGTTGAACACTATATATATATTTCCTTTGATTCGAACAATTATTGAATGTTTCTCTGTTTTTCTTTCTACAACTTTGGGCATGACTTTGGTAGTAAATA